>JAQZBX010003861.1:0-39520 GCA_029593785.1 Cabassous unicinctus
TCCCTCCTTCCTCTCTCTCTCTTTCTTTCTTTCTTTTCTTTCTTCTTTCTTTCTTTCTCTTTCTTTCTTTCTCTCTCTCTTTTTTTTTTTTTTAACAAAGGCGGAAACTGAATATCAGAAACGTTAAGTAATTTGTCAAACATTATTGCACAGTTAATAAATGATATAGCCAGATATCCGATTCTGGTATCATCATAAAATAACTTTTATTCTTTCTATGGGGAAATATAGAGTCTGTGTCTGGTAAATTTTAAATTGGAGGAAACTATGCTTTGTAAAATTCAAATTGAAGATGCAGTGGCCCAGGACAGGTGAGTTGGACATGGAAGTACAGAGTAAATTAATATTTAAATACATTACAATATCTACTGTTTTCATCATAGAGGATTCCAGGAAAATTTGTATAAGGTAGAGTCACTAGTCAGAATTGGCGAAGCATCCCTTCACTTCTGGGCTTGGTGAGTCTGCATAAATTTTTTAACGTAATCAGGTCATTGTTAGTATTATTTTAAATAATTCCACATTAACTTTTAAAAATTAGACTTTAATTTTAGAACAGTTTGAGATTTGCAGAAAAATTGATAAAATAATACAGAGAGTTCCCAATTCCCATACCTGGTTCATTACTCTTAACTTCTTACATTAGCATGGTACATTTATTATAATTAATGAACCAATACTGATACGTTACTAACTAAAGTCCATAACTTATTCATATTTCCTTCATTTTCACCAAATGCCCTTTTTCTGTCCCAGCAGCTAATCCAGGATACATATTACATTTAGCTGTCATGTCTTCTTAGGACCTTCTTGGCTGTGACAGTTTCTCAGACTTCTGTTGGTTTTGATGACTTTGACAGTTTTGAGGCATACTGGTGGATATTTTATAGGATCACACTCTATTGGGATTTGTCTGATGCTTTTCTCATGATTAGACTGGAGCAAGGGGTTTGGGGGAGGAAGACTACAGAGGTAAAATGCCATTCTTATATCATGTCTAGTATGTCAAGGGTACAGCCTATCAACATGATTTATGACCTGATGCTGACCTTGATCACCCGGCTGAGGGACTGTTTGTCAGGTTTCCCCACTGTAAACTTTTGTAGGTTATTTATTTATTTATTTTTGGCCCTTTTACTTCTGTACTCTTTAAAAGGTAGTCACTGTATACAGTCCACACCTAAGGAGTGAGGCACTCATAAGTCTTATTTGTGTCGCCTTACCTCTCAAATGATTCCTTCTTGTTTAATGCTATTTTATATCAGTTAGGCTCATCAGTCTTTCCCTTCTAGTTCTACTTTCCAAATTATAACTATCAAATCATAGTCTTTCAGAGCTCAGAGATAGTTTAAGTTGAGCTATCTGATAGCCAGCAGAAGCAGAAATACACGCATGTATTAAAAGAATTTCATTTTAAATATTTCCCCAAAAGCAAGTGCTATGGATTGAATCATGTGCCCCACAAAGACACGTTCAAGTCCTCATCCCCAGTCCTATGCGTGTGAACCCATTTGTAATTAGGATCTTTGAAGATGTTATTGCTTAAGATGAGGCCAACCTGAATCAGAGTGGGCCTTATTCCAACATGACTAGAGTCCTTACAAGCAGACGAAATTCGGACACAGTGAGGAGAAGGCAGATGGAGACAGAGAAGTCCATGTGACAGAGGTAGTGGTGGAGTTATAGAGTGCCAGCGAGCCATCACCTGAACACTACAGATTTCAGAAAAACCATGATTTTGGACTTCCCACCTCCAAAACTGAGCGAAAGTAAATTCCTATTGTTTAAGCCAACCAGTCTGTGGTATTTTGTTACAGCAGTCCTGGCAAACTAAGACAGTAAGGAGAAGAATCAGAAATTTGTTGGATGTCCTGACATTTATTTTATGGCCCACTGTTGTTTTTATTTTGAATAATATGAAAGGAGGGGCATAATACTTTCAGTATTAAAGTCCTAAGGACTCCTCATCTCTCACAGAGGAGTTAGAAAGGTGAAATGAGTTGTTCCTTGGTCAACAGGTGGGTATCTCAATTCTAAGGAAATGAAGTCTGCTTGCTGCAAATAGGAACAGGCATCTGCTATGAACACATATTTCTCAGCAACACACAAAAGGCAGCTGATTCTTTGATGATGATGATGGCAACAATGATGACAAAGATGATGAGGAAGGGTAGAAGTTTGATTGAGATGGAGAGAGTGTCATATATTCAGTGTTTTATATACAAGTATTTATTTGGGTGTCTACAGTATTTTACAACCATAAAATAACCTTAGATGTAAGCACAATTATCTTCCTAAACTCCTCAAATTCTGATTACCTCTGTCTATGGGCTAAAGAGGGCACTTTTTCCCCCTGTACATTTCTATTTTGTTTGAATGTTTTACAGCATATTTTTGTAAATTTAAAAATTTTGAAACAAAATTATATTAGAAATGTAACTAAAAATTATCTGACGGTCAATTTATTTAAGTGGAAAGGAGACTGAACAAATTTAGCAGTGTGCCTTTGACCTTGAACTAGCAATCTGACTAGCAATCTGACTAGCAATTCAACTAGCAATCTGAGTGCCAAGCTTTTCGATGTGGTGCAAAGATTATTTAGTTGTATCTTGCCTGTAAATCATACAGCCTAAATATTTTTTTGTGAGTGGGAGCATTCAGAAAGCAGAGTTCAAAATTCCATCCCCCAAAGAACCAGCTTCCAAGCCAATATATGTGAAGGAGCTGGTAGACAAGATGGATTAGGCTAAATTCCCTTCAGGGAAGAACATAAAAGGCACACACCAATGGAAATACATTGAGAAATATGTTAGAGGAAGTTTATAACATATTTGTTTGCTGGATTGATTTTGTCTGATGTTTGGTAGAGGCCACTAAATAGATACTCTCTGGTGGTGAAGATGGTAGGTATTTTAGTTTCCTAGGCTGCTCCAGCAAATACCATGAAATGGGTCAGGTTAAACAATGGGAATTTATTTGCTCATGGTTTAAGGCTGGGGAAAAGTCCAAATGAAGGCATCATCCACGTGACGTTTTCTTTCTGAAGACTGTGGTGTTCTGGGGCTGGCTCTTGGTGATCTTTGGTCCTTAGTGTGTCCCATGGCAAGGCACATAGCAGGCCTCTCCTGGCTTCTCCAGTCTCTTCTGGGCTCCATTCAATTTCAACTTCTTGCTTCCATGGCTTTCTCTCTGTGTGTGAATTTCACTCCATTTATATAGGACTTCTGTAAGTTTTAAGACCTATCCTGATTGGGGTGGGCCACAACTTAACTGAAGTAACCTCTTCAAAACTCCTCCTTACACAGGAACGGATTAAATTAAAAACATGTTTTTCTAGGGGTACATCCAGTTTCAAACCACCACAGTAGGCCAAAGAATCATGTGTAAACCAATGAACGAAGCACGTAGCAGTAGTAATGAGAGGGAATGCAAAACAATAGTGTATATAGCCTGTGGTTTCAATATTTTCAAGAATGAGAATCTTTTTAGAAAGTCAAATATTTTTGTGGTTGTCCATAGGAGTATAATTGTATTTTATTCATTCCTGATGAAAAACAGTAAAAACTCATAAGTAGGGATGATATTAATCATGTGATTTACTACTGCTTCCATATACATTTGAAAAAACAGTTGCATACATGTATGAAGACATATTTATAAGGTCTGTAGATAGTGCTTGCTGCATAAAGCTCTTGTAATAACCCCTGAGACCCCTAGGATTCCTCTAATCAGAAAAGCATGTGCTTCCTCCTTCTGCTTCCCCTGCCCCCTCCCCCTCCCTACGCCCATGCCTAGGTTCCTAACCTAGATCTTCCTTTCTATTTGAGGAGCTGTTCCACCTGGATTTCCAGTTTCTATGGACTCACTTTCCCCCTCATACCTCCGGAGAACTTTGTGAGAAGGAATGCAGAGGGAATTCCACGTGGACTGGTGGGTTTGACCTGGTTGGAACTCTATGCTATTCCAAAGTCCAAGCAATTCTTGGTCACATAGGCCAATAACCCCCCACCCCCAAACTCTTTGGAAGGTATACGAACCTTAAGAGTAGCAAAGGTAGGGAGTAATTGTAGAGAGTGTCAGCAGTCTTGGCTACTTGAATCTGCCTTGCCCCACGGCACAGAACAGGCTCAAGTAAAAGAAGGATGTGATCTCTGGGTTCAGAGTCACTCTGAGGTCACTCATGGGTCACTCTGTCCCATTCTACCCTCTTGGATATGATGCATCTTTTTGTTCTCAGAAAAGATCCGGGTTCCCCTAAAGGCAATTCTGATTTTCCACCCCATCTAGGCTGCCTCAAGAAGTCTTGGGGAAAATCTACCACATACCTCCACCCACTCACCCAGCTACTTAGCTCACTCCCAGCCTGGAGGGTGATACCTGGATTTGTAGAAAAGAACCTGGTTTCCTCCCTTTTCCTTTCCCCCATCAATACTACCCACACCAGCAAAACAAAATCAAAATGCAAACCTGTCCCACTCTTGATCGATACCTGAACCCTAACATTAGAGATCCTCTAATGTCTAATTAGGCTTTAACTTTTGGTGAAACTGCAAATACCCTTAAAGGCAGAGGTCATTGGTTAAGACTTTATATTAGGGTTCTCTAGGGAAACAGAATCAACAGGAGATATCTATAAATAGTATGAGACTTATAAGATTCTCTCACGTGACCTTGGGGATGCACAAGTCCAGGTTCCACAGGGAGACTGCAAACAAGGGGCTCTGATGAAAGTCCAATGAAGGTCCTTGATGAGTTTCCAGGAGACACTGGCTGTCCAAAGATGAGCTGGGAAATTCTCTCTGAATGCTGAAATCACTTCCCCTTTTAAGGCATTCAACTGATTGGATAAACATCACTCATTGCTGACAGCAGTCTTCGGGGATGATGTAGATGTAATCAGCTATCTATGTAGTAAACTCACTGGTGACTAAAGCCCATAAATTTCCTTGAATTACAATTAGCCCAGTGCTTGCTGGCACAATTACCTGGCCGAGTTGACACATGAGCCTAACCATCACAACCTTATCAGTAAGTTATCACTGAAAGAGCTTATCCGATCCTTTCCTGGTGGAAGATTTCAAAGTGGGAGGGTAGAAAGATGAGAACATGGAACCTTCTTTCTCCTACTTCCACCAACAGTTAGGCAAAGTAAAAAGGGAAAACCAAAGATTAGACAGAGTCAGATTAAATTTAGAGTTCTTGCTCTATTGTGTACCCCACTTCATGGTATAATAAACAAAAGTTCTTTTCTAGAGCAGATATAGGCAGATTACTGACAGATTGTAATTTAGATCAAATTGGAGGTAAAAAGACTCTCCTAAGAGGTGCTCAGGATGAAGCTGGGATGGGAAAATCATCAGGGCCTTTGAGGTGGTGAATCACAAGCCAGTCAACAGTAGAAAACTATGGCATGTACTATGTTCCAGCCACTGTTTTTGAGTGACTTATATTCAAGAAATAGGTGCTACTATTATCCCTCATTTACCATTGAGGAAATTGAAGCCCAGAAATATTACATAACTTGTCCAACCCACTCAGTGACTGGCATAGACAAGCAATGAACCCAGGCAGTGTGGTTCCAAAATCTGAACTTTCCAAAAACACTCTATGCTCTAGACCAGAAAGATGTAGCCAAAAGCTCGCTCTGGTTCTAGTTCAAGTGCTGCCTCTGGATGTGTAACTTGAAGGAAGATCATTTAACCTCTCTGTCCTCAGTTTCACCAGGTGTAAAATGAGAAGACCAGAGTAGATGACACAAGGATCCCTCACTACTCTGACAAAGGTTCCCTCACTGCTCTGACATTCAGTGATTCTATGTAGAATGCACATGGCTGTGAGACCTAACAGTCTGTGCAAATAATACAGTCAGGTAAGGGTAGATCTGGCCCTTTTCCTCATTACTGCCCATAGGAATTTATGTTCTAGAGTTGTTTTATGCCTTTCTTTCCTTGTCTTCACTGTTAGTTATGCTTGATGGTGATAACAGACTCAATAAGAGAGGGTACTCAATCAACAGAACGCCCCTGGGATTTGTCCGAGGGGACTGGGGAAGGAGCACTGGAGGAGGTGGAGCTGAGTGTGAAACCTGACAGCATGACCTTGGCCATGCTAGTTATTTTCTATAAGCTTCAGTTTCCACATTTGCAAGGGTAAGAAGAACTCAAAGGTTCTTATGGAGATTCAGTAAAGAACCCAGGTCAGCATCTGGTACACAGTAGGTGCTCAGTAAATTTTAGTTCCAGTTCCATTTTCTATCACCCTCCCTTACTAATAGGTGACATGCAGAATCCTGAGTGGTGACGGTAATAGGGACACCATGTGACCTCATATCCCCTTCTAGTGTTCTGATCTTGAAATGTTTCCAAGACATTTCTTGCTATTGGTGAAAGGGTTACATGACTTTTTGTAGGCATCTCTTAATGTATTTGCTTAGCTTGTAATAATTCTCTCTTCTTTGAGAATAGCCTTTATACATAGATGCTTTCATATGCAAATCACAGAGACTAAAACCTAATAGGGTTTAAGTAATAAAGGAAATTTACTAGCTCATAGAACTGAAAAATCCAACAGAATTAAACTTCAGGTGAGCTTAATCCAACAGTTCAGTGATGGTACCAAGGACGTGGTTTCTCTGTGTCCCTCTGCTCTGCCTTCCATGCTACTGGATTAATCCTTAAGTCACCTAACGGTCACCAGCTGGCTGCAGCAGTTCCTAGAACTATATGCTTTCTTAATGACATCCCGCAAGGCAGAAAGAGCATCTTTGTCATCATATTTTCAGCAAACATTTTGAGAGTCCTGCACTCTTCCTTGAATCAATTACTGTGGCTACGGGAGGAGATGCTGATTGGCTTAGTCAATGTCACATATTTCATCTCTGAGAGGGGAGGAGAGGGTCATGTTTCTTGGATCCTCAAACAGAAACCAGGGTTTCTTGAAAAAGAGGGAAGGCAATAAATATGTGGTGGACACCCGAAGAACTTTGAACAGAAAAGCATGAGCTCATTGGAGCTGACTCACATTAATAGTCATGCACCAGAGGATGGGCCACAAAACCTTGCCGCTGTTTCCCAGAGCTGCTCCGGGTTCTGCTGTACCTGAGGCTTGGTTGTTCAATTCCTCTTTCTAATCTGTAGGTGTTTCAGTTATCTATGACTACATAACAAACCACTCCAAATCATAGTGGCTTAACACAACAACCATTTTATTATTTCTCATAATTCCAGGTTGATTGGGCTCAGCTGGGCAGTTCTGCTCCATATAATCTTGGGTGAGGCTTCAGTCATCTGGGCACTTGACTTCTCTGGAACGTCCAAGCTGGCTCAACCCTTTTGATACCTTGGGATTGGCTAGGCTGGGATGGCTGGACCTTCCCCCAACCCACTCCATATCTCAGTGCCTCTTCCTCCCCATGCAGTCTCTCCAGCAATGTAGCCAGACTGATTAAAGGCAGCTCAGGGCTCCCAAAGTGAAAAAGCCTTCTTTAGGTTCAGGACTGCAACTAGCACAACATCACTTCTGCCACATTCTATTGATTAAAATGAGCCATGGGGTCAGCCCAGATTCAATGTGGGCTTCATAAAGGCAGGAATATTAGGAGGCATGATTCATTGTAGGCCATCATTGGGGACCAGCTACATAGCTGGACAAATATCCTTCAAGTAATTTCCGTTTTTATTCCCTTAAGCTAACCAGAGTCAGTTTCTGTTGCCTACAACCAAAATATCTTTGGGAGGACATCTGTAATATAAAAGAGTAAAATGAGTAAAAGAGAAGAAAATGGGATAGGTTAATAGAAATTAGTCACCAAAAATCAATTATATATTTCTCTCTCTCTGTGTGTGTGTGTGTGTGTGTGTGAGAGAGAGAGAGAGAGAGAGAATATCTCCAAGGATCTCAAAATATATTATGAAATACAAATTTTATTTTTTAAAATCTCTGATGGATAGAAAGTAAGAATAATGTAGGCAAGAGGTTCAAGATTATATAATATGATTATCGTAAGTCAGTTAACTATTGAATCAATCCAAAATAGTTCCTAACCATTATCTCTGAATCCATGACTATGCATGGAATGTTGGGGATTAGAAGAGCAGCCTCAGAGGCAGCCTGCTTCATGAACTCAAGGACCTTAACTGTACTGGTGAAGATAAAACATATGTATAAGTAGGGTACCAGACCCTGATCTTTCTCTACCTCTTACACTCCTACTCATTCTTCCTGATGGGATAAAACTTTACCCTCTCTTCCCCTAACTATCCATGTCACTAGGCAGAGTTACTTGTTCCTTTCTCTAGGTTCTCATTGCTCTTTTTAGCTGTCTTCAATGTATCATTTACTTTGTTGGATGGTGGTATTTGTTATGTGTGGTAGGCAGAATTCTAAGATGATCTCCAGTGATCCTCACCTTTGTAAAATTCCTTCCCATTGGGTGTGAGCAGGACCTGTGAATATAATGAGCTGTCACTCCCATCATTACGTAACAGCATATGGAAAAAGAGATTTTGCATTGTATTTAGGGTATCAAGTCAGTTGACCTTAAGATGGTGAGATTATCTACAGTGGGCCTGACATAGTCAGGTTAGCTCTTAAAAGGAGATGGGCTCTTCCTAGCAAAAGAGATCTGAAGCATGAGAGGGATTTGATGGGAAAGAATTGGCATGCAATTAATTTGATAATAGCTTCATTTTGGCTTGGAGATGGATGGGGCCATGTGGCAAGAAATGTGAGTAGCAATCAGTTGCTGAGAGCAGCCCTGGCTGACAGCCAGCAAGGAAATGGGGACCTCAGTCATATAACTTCAAGGAACTGAATTCTGTCACAACCATGTGAGCTTGGGACAGGATCCCAGCTACAGAGAACAACACATCCGGGCTGACATTTTTATTTTAGCCCTGTGAGATTCTGAGTGGAGGACACAACTATGTTGTGCCCAGACTTTGACCTACAGAACTGTGAGCTAATAAGTGGGTGTTGTTTTAAGCTGCTAAATTTGTGGTAGTTTGGTACACAGCAATAGAAAACTAATATCTTATGTATCTGTTTTCCCCACAGGATTGTAATCTCCTGGAAGGTGGGCTCATGTCTTAATTACTAATATAGGCCCCCCTCTGAGCAAAATGCCTGACTTGGAGTAGGAGACTAATAAGTTATAGTTGAGATTATTTTATGAATCTAAAAAAGAGAAAAACTATGTTTGTAAATTAATCTAGTCTTCTGGGTGTGATATCCTTTGATTGCATTAAATTAGGGGTCTTTGATTAGATTATTATTTGGGCTTTTGATTCAACTACATCAATAAGCATGACTCAGGTTGAGTCCCTGCCCCCTTGCTGGGTCTGATATAAATGGACACTTAACACAGACAGACACGAGAGAGCTCTGTCATTTTTGATCCTGCCATGTGACAGAAAGGAGAAGGCTCAAACAGCTGAGGCCCCAGGGAGAGAACCATTTGCCTAATAGCTTACAGCTGAACTTGGGAAGAAAGCAGAGCAGCTGGGTGTGAGAAAGGAAGCTGGGAGAAGGAGAGAGAGACCAGGCAGAGATTGCTCGCCATCTTGCTTCAACACTTGGCAGCTGACTTCGGTGAGAAAGCACCTCTTATGGTGCCTTGAGTTAGACTTTTCATGGCCTGGGAACTGTAAGCTTTTACCCCTAATAAATCCCCATTATAAAAGCCAACAGATTTCTGGTACTTTGCATCACCGACCCTTTAGCAGACTAATTCACAAGTGTTTGGTGGACAAATTAGTGAATGAATAATGAGTGCTGCATTTTGCAGTACTGTATAGGCAATTAGAGACCAAGGCAGAATGCCCTCAGTTTATTTCAGTAAGTGTTCTTCAATGTCCAAGGTGCTCAGCACCACGCCAATGTTAAATTTCTTAGATAACAGATCTGATTCTCTTGGTCTCCCAGTGTACCTTCTTATAAAATATTAGGTTTTTTAAACATTCCTGACTCAGGCATATCTAATCATGGTTATCATGGTGTCAGAGATAAGAGCTGATGGGGAGCTGAACACAAGAGATAAGAAAAGTTCCCGAATTTATTTTGAGGAATAGCTTCATTTTGCTGCTGCTGAATGCTGCTCAAGATTATAACTTCGGGAAATTTATTTAATATCTCTGAGCCTCAGTTTCCTCACTAATAAAGTAAAGAGGTAGAATAAGTCATGCCACTCTCAGCCCTTAGATTCTATGTAATTTATGAGTTCCACCTCTTCTTTCCATCCTTACTCACTATCTGTATAGCGAGATGGCCAAATGGTGACTTGCAGGCTCAAGGAATGAAAAGGGCCACAACAAGCCACACATTGAACATGACTGAATTGTTTTCTCCCTATAGGTAAAAGGGAGCATCTTAGAATCCTCAAGAAACAAGAAGAAAATATGTCCATATTTTCAAAAATCTTCTTCCAATATCTTAGACTGAATGTTTAAAAAGAGGGTAAATAGCTTTTTGACTCTGTAATTTTCAGGCATTATAGCATAACTGGAAGAATCCCAGCCTTAAAGGCTTGACATTTGATATCTGGGGAGCAAGAGAGCAAGCACTTGAAATGAAAAGAAATGACATGATGCTTAAACCATGCTTTAAGTCCCTACACCAACCTCTCCAAGTGGCAGAGGTAGGGGTGGGGTGAGGTTGGATGATGCAAAAATGAGTATCTCAAGGCAATATGAAGACCTTAAGAGCGAGCAATATCCAGCGACTTCTGGGTTGGCCAACTGTTTTAACCCAGGGAAATAAAAGCCATTGGAAACTAATTTTGGCCCCCTCTACAAATGGAAAAATATCAGAGAAGTAGACTTCTCATTTCATTTAGAAAATGTTGATTGAAGCACCTACCATGTGCTAGGTCCAGTTCTAAATGTAGTCCAGTTCACACTACAGTGTGAACCAAACAGTCAAAATTCCTTGTCATTGTGGAGCTCACAATTTGAAGTATACTAAGTAGGGGTCACTTTGGCTAGGGAATCCAGTTCCATTTTCAGTTCCACAAATGTCCACTATATGCCAAGCACTCAGTACAGAAGAGGATTTTCAAAAAAGCTAATGAGCTTCGAGCTTTGCAGCTGTGTGTTTTCATGGGCCACTTCCTCCTCAGAAGCTGAATGTATGGAGCACTGACCCAGCTGGGGGTCACCCTTTGCATCCTGGGTCTGTGGGTGGGGTTGGTACTCCCTCCATTTTTACCAACCACCAGCAGTCCTTGTGGGACCTCTCTGAGTATCTGGAACCATCTTTCACAAGAAGTTCTAAACGGAATGCCGCTCCACTCCCTGCTCAGAACACGCCAAGATTAAGGCTCCACCATGAGCCCCTCATGCCCCACTACCTCCTCCCCTGCCTAGGACCACTTTACTGGCCCTGGCTAAGCTGGACCAGCTGCTGAGGCAATGGCCAAATGGCTTGCAGGAGCCCTACCCAGAGTGTTCAAAGGTCTGGAGCCTCTCAGGACTTTTCCCAGGGCACCTGTTTCAGATGTGACATGACCAGCAAGTTCTGAGAAACTTTTCTAAGCCATCAATAACAAAAGACATACTTCTATCAACTAGGCCAGAAGAAGGCAAAATTATTTTTCTTTATCTTGCTACAGAAAATGGTATTATAAAATCTTTGTTATGTGAAGATGGATCAAAGACTATGAATCCAAACATGTAGGGAAAATGAGTATTATAGAGGTGGGTCAAACAAGTAACAATAGTATCAATAACAATAATTATTGATTAAGGCTAACGATAATGTTATTTTTCTGGATAATTTTTTAAATTTGCAATTCATCATTTCTTTTGTCATTCTAAATAGATTTTTACATTTAAATAATTATTTTTAATTAAAGTGAACTTCACATAATACAATATTAGCTATTTAAAGTGGGCAATTCAGTGACACTGTGGTAGAAAACTCATGTCCTTGGAACTAATCCATTCCTGTGGGTGTGAACCTATTATAGATGGGACCTTTTGATTAGGCTACTTCAGTTGGGGCTGGGGTCCGGGGTGGATCTTAATCCTCTTACTGGAGTTCTTTATAAACGGGATGAATAGAGAGACAGAGACAGACAGAGAGAACCACAGAACCAAGCTGAAAGCAATGAAACCCAGGAGAGAAGGGAGAGACTAGAAGACACCCATGTGCCTTGTTGTGTGACATAAGAATGTCATACAACAGGATCGCTGGCAGCTGGTCTTCAGGGAGAACACATTGTATGATGAGGGCTTGATTTGGACATTTTGCTCAGCCTCAAAACTGTAAGCTTTTAAACTAACAAATCCCCATTGTAAAAGTCAACCTATTTCTGGTATATTGCATTTTGGCAGCCTAGCAAACTAAAACAAACATTTAGTATAATCACAATGTTGTACAGCTACTACCTCTATCTAGTTTCAAAACATTTTCATCACCCTAAAGGAAACCCCTCCCTCATCCATTAAATAGTTGCTCTTCATTTACCCCTTCCCCCAGCTCCTGTCTGCATTCTGTCTTTTATAGATTTTCTTATTCTGGATATTTCACATAAATGTAATCATATACCATATGACCTTTTGAGTCTGGCTTCTTTTATTTGGCATATGTTTTTTAGGTTCGTCCATGTGGTAGCATATATCAGTACTTCATTCCTTTTTTTTTCAGGAAGTACTAGTAATTAAACCTGGGACCTCATTTATGGGAAGCAGGCACTCAACCACTGAGCTACACTCTCTCACTTCCTTCCTTTTTATAGTTGAATAATATTCCATTGTATGTATATATATCATAATTTGTTTATCCACTCATTCATTGATGGACATTTGGGTTGTTTCTACCTTTTGGTTGCTTTGAACAAGTATCTATGTGTATTTGTTTAAACACCTGTTTCCAGTTCTTTTGGGTGTATACCTAGGAGTGGAGGTATTTACTTTTGAACTGATGTCATATTCTTTTTCATAAGGAAGGCTTACCTATTTTATAAGCTTCAGGTCTCAAAAACCTGGGTATACCCCCGTCATAGGAACTCCTTTTTCTGAGGAACGGGGCAGGAGAAATGACTAAAATCATGAGAAACCAATTCCTGACAAGTTTCCTTTTCTTCACTAAATCCTCACCCTCTCATACTTGGTCTTGAATTGATTAAAAAAGCTTGGAAGATTCAAATTCCAATAAGGAGTGTTCAAAATATCTAAAATACCTAAATAGAAAAGACCTGCCTGATCTGACCTCATTGAAAAAGCACAGAAGCAGCTCTATCCTCCTAATTAGAAGAAGGCAAATTTTCCTGGATCAGTTTTTGGAAGGGGATTCCTTTAGTAATGTGGAGTTCCAGAAACTGAAGAACATACCATTTTGTTAACTATTTTCAAAAGAAATATGCTATTAATACAGAGATAATCGTTATCCAATTTCTTCATACAACAGAAGAACTGATATTTTCCATCTATTCCGGAGGGAATGGCAAGGCTGAGAGCCAATGAAGGGAAAAGAAATGTCTACACATTTTTTTCCCCAACAAAACGAAAGGACTCTTGATTTATCAGTGTATTTGGCACACTCTTTTTCGGGGGTGTGGGGTGGCGGGATGGGGTGGTGGAAATAAAGGGATAAAGGGTTGTAAATTTGATAAATGTGAGCCATCTAAAGTAGGCCAATTGGTCAGCTGCAAATTTGGCAGCATCGTGAAGCATGTGTGCCGGGCAGCTTCGGAACACGATGTTCTGTTTCACTTGAGAGCAGAGGAAAGTGGAATCAGGGCTCAACCCAGGACAGAGAGAGGGCTCAGCTCAGACCTGTGAAAGGACAAAGGCAAAGGAAACACCAAGAAATAATGCTAACCTCTTTAGACTGTGGGCACAAAACGAAACAAGGAGAAAACGTTAACATTCCCGAGAGATGTGTTGTGGTGGTTCAGATGTTTGCCAAAACTAAATTCTGGAAAATTCAGAGCAGTTGTATGATAGAAGATTAAAAGTAATAACTGAGTGTTTTGTTTTTTTTTTTCGTATAAGAGTAATGATGGAATTTTGCAAAAGGGATTGGAAATAAAGCTTGGTCTATAAACTTTGAACAGTAAAGATGTGTGGCATGAAGAGAAAAAGAATATTACCAAAAAAAAAAAAAAAAGGTTTGAAATACAGAAGACTTTAGCTCTAAATTAATAAGTACTTGCTAGGGCTTTTTCCAACTCAAATTTACATTTTACATTGCTTCAATAGTTACTCAGCAGCTAATGAATAAAATAATAATGTATAATATATGTATGTTTATGACAAAATATTTGGCATATTTGAGTATCCAGCCTTCTTGAATATTTTTCGAATGATTTATAAGAGAGTAAACCACATACTAAAAATGCAAAAACAATGGAATAGTGTTATAGTTCAAGAAAAGCAAGAAGGCAAAAGTAAATTATAGCTTAATTAATAAAACATTTTGTTGTATATATCACTTGCCCATTATCTTGAGATTTTTTTTCTCAAGTGATTTTGAATTGTGCTATGGTGATATTCTATTAGTTTGAATCACACAATTATAACTGAGCAACATGCAATGAGTTCACATATGTTTTCCTTCAAATATCGAATACTGTCATGTTCTTGAAAGAAGGATGAGATCAGACTAATGATAATTGCTTAATTCCAAGTGAACGCTATCATTTAAAATATTTTTAAGTTGAAAATTTCTTACAGAATGTCTTCACACTTGATTTTTCACACAGAAATTCAAGTACAAATGCAAATTTTTTTTTTTTTTTTTTTTTTTTGCCTTACTAATAACTCCATGCCCATACCAGGAAAAAAGTCACCTTATTTATCAGTGCAAAAAAAAACACAAAACAACCCAGAGATCATAGCGGCTAAAAGACTCAGCTGGCCTTTGTAAATGAGTTTATAGCTTTCAGCTGAAATCTCTAAGTGAGACTCTTCATTCTCAGCTGCTGGCTCCCTTAGAGCCCCCTGTGGCCTCTGACCCCATTTCCATGGAGACAGAGGTGGGAAGGGTAAAAATAAGTTAAGGGGGAAACTTTTTATTTTAGACAGTATTTCTAAATCTCTACTCTTCCAGTACTATTGATTGTCCAAGTTAAAACTGACCAAACATCAATAATTGAAATTCACTTTCAGTTCTCCAATGTTACATGGCTGAAAACATATTTGATTGTAAGTTTGCATAAATAAAAGAAACCACCCACCCTGTTTGGTACTGTTTAATTGAAGCTCAAAACTGAAGCTCAAAATGAGGGCAGTATGGCTGCTGACATTTAACAATGGAGAGAGAATTCTACCATTTTGCAGGATCAACCCGGTTTTTGGCTGAAATCTCTGAATGTTGCCAGAACTCAGCAGATTTCTATAATCTATGGGGATTGGTGTTTCCCCAAATATTAGAAAGGTGGGATCTTTTTTAGGAGAATTTTTTTTAAGTGATGGTTTTCCTCACATATGTCAGCTAATCCATTCCTTTGCCTGTATGCTTTTGCTCCTGACCATTTAACTGAAGCTAATAAATATAAATATGATGATACAACAACTACTGCTTCAACCACCAATGCTACAACCAGCTACCAGCAGCCATTTATTGAATCATTTTTGCAAGCCTGCTACTGTGTACCATATTTTCTCATTTAAACTTAAAACAGTCTCTGAGAAAAAAAAAATTATTAGGGAAAAATTCAAAACTACATAAAAGAGGAGAAAATAACATGATGAACCCCATATACCTATCACTCATTTACGACCAACATTAGTTAATGGCCACTCTTGTTTTATCTATTCCCCACCTATCATCCCTCCATTATTTTGAAACAAATCTCAGATATTTCATTCCAGGAATATTTTAGTATGTATTTATAAAAGATAAGGACTCTTTAAAAATAAACTCACTCCATTAGACGCAGGGTGAGCATCACCATCCCCAAATCCTCAAGACTGAGGAATGAACAAACATAAGGGGGGAATGCAACTATGGGCTAAAGTAGACTTATTATTATTCTAGCAATGGAAGAACTTGAAACATTGTTATCAAGGCAGTGTTCACCAGAGGTTCTGAGTGGAAGGAGAGAGAAGAACAGGTATAACATGGCGGCATTTTTGAGACATTGGAATTGTTCTGCATGACATTGCAATGACAGATACAGGCCATTATACATTTTCTCAAAACCTATAAAATTGTGTGGTGCAAAATGTAAACCATAATGTAAACTAGTATAGACCATGGTTAGTGGCAATGCTTCAATATGTGTTCATCAATTGTAACAAATGTACCACACTAATGAAAGATGTTGTTAATGGGGAACACTGTGGGAGGGGGAGAGGGAGGGTATATGGGAATCCTCTATATTGTTGATGTAACGTTTATATAATCTAAAGCTTCTTTAAAAATAAAATAACAAATAAGGGAGGCGGCTGTGGCTCAATTGGTTGGGCTCCCGTTTACCATATGGGAGGCCCCAGGTTCAGTTCCTGGGGTCTCCTGGTGAAGGCAAGCTGGTCCCTGCGGCACAGTGAGCTGGTGCAGCAAGATTTTGCAACAGAAGGAGACAAGCAGATACAGAAAAAATGCAAAGCAAGTGGACACAGCGAGCACAAGCAGCAAGGGGGGATAAATAAATAAATAAAAATAAATCTTTAAAAAAAAACAAACAAATAAAATGAAATGAACAAAATTACATTAAAACAAAAACTCAATGCCATTATCACACCTAAGACATCAACAATCATTTACTAATATCAGCAAGTATCAAGTCAGCAAGACAACCTTTTGAGGTAATTATAGTTGCTGTCAGTGTTGTGTGTGTGTGTGCCATAAGCATAACTTACTTACCTCACCAAAGTCTGTTGCCACGTATTGGAGCAAGATGTCTGCCGATGTCTGCAAGGGTTTAGGTTTCCTCTTCTTTTTAAGGCTCTGTGGTCCCAGCTTCTTCAATATCAGCTGTAGGCTGGGATAAGTCTCATCTCTCTCCTGGGGCTTGTTTCTCTCCAAGCTCAGCTGCTCTGGTCTCTCCGCAAGGTCAGCTGTAGACAATGAGGCTCTCTCTCTCATGTCTCTACCATGTCTATGAAACCATCTCTATTCTTCTGTATCCTTCTCCTGCATGTTTATTTCCCTGGAGTCCAGCTCAAAAACTCCAACTTTCCCTTCTGCCATGTCATTTTCAATGTGAGTCCCTGCCCACCAAGGGAGCGGGGACTCAATGTCCTTCTGACGTGGCCCAGTCAAAGCCTTAATCATAATTTAATCAAGTAAGAATGAAACCTCTGAATCCAATGCAATGTAATGTACCCAGAGGAACAGACCACTTTACAAACATAATCCAATATCAAACTGCCACAGTATGCATAGAAAAATCTCTCACACTTCTGTCTTCTACCATTCAGTTCACATCTCCAGAGGTATCCACTATTCTTAGTCTCCTGGGTATCTTCCCATAGATATTTTATGAATACACAAGCAAAAGGATATCTTTCCCCTCCTATTTTTACATGGAAGACAACATACTTTACACACTGCTCTGCATCTATGGTTTTCTGCTTAGCATATTTTGAAGCTTTATCATTTTCTTTTACACAGAGCCTACACTACTCCACTCTGCCCAGTCCCAATGGCAAGCAAACCCAAATTCCAGTTTCTAAGTCTCTAAATCTTAACTACCATGTAAATATTTAATGTTGGCTTGGAACTTCCATGTTTTCCCCATCCATACTTAGAGCCTGTCTAAGCCCTCTTTAAAATCAATTTATTCTGCTATCATTGCCTTAGGCAATGAAACTTACTTTAAAAGCAAGACACATTGGATCATGTACCTTGAGATTCTAGCAAAGTTTCATTTAAAAATAATCCAATGTTATAATTAATAAGTCTTTTGATAGTCTTCAATTTATTCCTTTCATTTTGTAGTCACAATTTAAAAGTGTTCTCAAAGAGGATATAAGATGGCTTGCAAGTAAAAAACACTATCAACTAACATAGTGATATACAAATAAAAAATAAGAATCGAAAAACTATTTTAAAATGTCTCCACTGAGAATTTTTAAACACATGGGTTTGGAGCCATATTTACCAATGTCTGCATAGTGTTTAAAAGATCCCATGTTGATATTGCCCCAAGATGCCTGGCAGAAGCAAACAAATCCTCAAATGAATGTACTACTTGTAAAGTTCCTAGTAACATCAGCATTCTCTCTTTCTCATATTCTCTGTTTCTCTCCATTTCTATTTCTCTCTCTCTCTCTCTCTCTCTCTCTCTCTCTCTCTCTCTCTCTCTCTCTCTCCCCCCCTCTCTCTCTCACACACACAATAATAATAACATGGAGAAACAAGCCACCATAACTAAGAGTCAGCAAAACAGCCAACTACAGAAACAAATACACTAAGAGGGGAGATATTGGAATTATGAGACAAAAACATAATTAAGGAAAAATAAAGGGACCTGAAAAGGAATGACTATGTAAAGGAGAGGTCAAGAGCTATTGAGGATAGGGTGAGATGATCCAGTGTAATTGGATTGCTAGAAGAAGATAACAGAAAGAATGAAGAAGAGGCAATACTTGAAAGGATATTGATTGAAAATTTAACAGATTTTAAGTTATATGGAAATTGTAGAATCGAGTTGCATTTCTACAGAGAGACACCAATTCTTAGATGCAGGCATCACAACAAATCCCAGGCAAGTTAAATAGAAATCTACACTTAGACCCATTGCAGGGAACCTATCAAAGTAAGACAAGAAAGAAAAAAAATATTAATAACATTGAGAGAGAAGACAGATTCACTGCAAAAGAACAATTGATCTGGCAGTTGACTTCTCAACAGAAACATGGAAGTGAGAAGACAGTGGAATACTATTTTTAAATAGCTGAAGATAAAATAACTGTCACTATAGAATTGTTTACCCAGTAAAACTGTCATTCAAAAATAAGAATGAATTAAAGAACTTTTCAGATAAAAACAGAATTTACCACCAACAGACCTTCACCAAAAGAACTTCTACATGATTGGTTTCAAAAGAAAGAAAAGGATCCCAGAAGTAATGTGTGGCAGTTTGATATTATTTATTAATTCCAAAAAGAGATATTATGTTTGTAGATTGGTCTGTTCCTCTGGGCGCAATACCCTTTGATTTTCTTAAATCCAAAGGCTTTACTTTTACTTGATTAAATCAAGATTAGGGCTTTGATTCATCATTAGGGCATGCAGGGTTGAATCCCTGCCCACTTGGTTTGCTATGGAAATGGATGCTCAATCACTAACAAAGAGAAGATACATAGAGGATCCTGCTGCCTGGGAAGAGAGATGAGCCTGATAGTTTACAGCTGACTTTGTAAAGAGAGCAGAGCAGCTGAGCCCAGAAAGAAATGAGCCCTGGGAAGAGAGATGAGCCTTACGCCAGCCTACAGCTGAGATTGGAAGACACTGGGCCCATGGAGCCTTAAGAGGAAGAAAGAAGGCTGAACCCTCGCAGACATCGCTGGCCATCTTGCTTCAACACGTGGCAAATGACTTTGGTAACTTGAATTGGACTTTTTAGGGCCTTGGAACTGTAAGCTTCTACCCCAAATAAATACCCTTTATAAAAACCAACAGAATTCTGGTACTTTGCATCAGCACCCTCTTAAGCTGATAATACACAAGTCATGAATTGCAAGGAGAAACAATTATCAACAAAAGTAGTAATGTATGGTATCTAATCATAAACAATGGACTAAAACAAAAATGTCTAATTTATGGGATTAAAAAAATAAATAAAAATAACTGAAATCCTGACTTTAAAAATGTCAGGAGTGTCATTTAATATTAAAATATCATAATCTTATATTGTTTAGAATAGAAATGTTGATTAAATTTAGACTTTTTAAAGTTAAATATGCATATTAGAATTTCTAGGATAAGCACAAACAATAAAACAAGTAGAGGAAAAAAAATGGAATAAGAAACAAAATAAATCTCAAACAACCCAAAGAAGTAAAAAAAGGGAAAAAAGCAAAAACGACAAAATCAGAACCTAAAGTATGTGAAAATAAGATGGTAGGAATGAATTAAAATAGACCAGTAATCAATGTAGGTGGCCTAAACTCCTCTATTACATGACTGTCAGATTGGATTTTTTTAAAAAGATAATATATTCTTTTACAAGACCCAAATTCATCCAAAACACAACTACAGAGGAAAATGAAAAGTCAAAGCATGGAAAAATAGAGTTTAGGCAGACAGCAAAAGGAAGTTAGCAGGGATGTTTTAATATCAGACAAAATAGACTTTAAGGCTAAAAGCATTACCAGAAATAAAATGTCACTATATTTTTATTCCAATGACATAGCTTTAAAATGTATAAAATATAGACAGAATTACAAGTAGAAACTGACAAATCTATCCTCACACTAGATTTGTGATTCTCAAAATTGATGGTGTCTCTGAATCCCCTGGAGGAAATGTTAAAACACAGATTGGTGGGCTCAGCCCCCAGAGTTTCTGATACAGGTCTAGCATGTGGCGTGAGAATGTGCATTTCTAACAAGTTCCCACATGGCTGGTCCAGAGACCACACTTCGAGAACCACTGCCCTAGAAAAACCTTGCATGTATGCACCAAGAAACATGTTTAAGTAAGCTTATAGCTGTATTGTTAATTATATGAAAGTACTGACAACAACCCATGTGTCCATCACCAACAGAAACTATAAATAATTTATGGTATATTCAGACAATTGAACACCATACAGTAATGACAAAACATGAACTATAGCTTCATGCATCTACATAGCTAATGAGAAAAGGAAGGAAATCTGAGAATATATAGAGTAGAATTTCATTCACATAAAGTTCAATAGGTAAAACAAATTAAGACATTGTTTAGGGATATATCTATTTACAATAAAATTATAAAGAAAAGCAAGAAAATGAATAATGTAAGTGAGATTAGCAGTTTCCTCTGCAGGGTGAAGTGATGCAATAATGGAGAGTAATGTTCTATTTCTTAAGCCCAGAAGTGAGTTATTGGTTATTTATTTTATTCTAAGCTATACTGATACATGATATGTACTTTTGTATTTGAGGCATATTTCACAGTAAAAGCTAAAAAGTAATGAAACTAGGCAGGGTGTGAGAAGAAGCAAATAACTTCCAGCTGAAGAAGTCAAGAGTAGGTCCCGCAAAGAATTGTGATTTGAACTATTACTGGAAATTTGATAGGCAAAGACAGAAGGCTATTTTAACCTTGGCAGAATGATATAATCAAGTAATATGAAGTAGACCAGTCTGAACAGACAGAATTTTTCAGGTAGGGTGTAGTGTAGCAGGTAGATCAGGCTAGAAAGGGAAGTTAGATCAAATTGTTAATTCAATTAACTATACAAGGACAGAATTTTGAGGGAAGAGGACACAGGGCAGATATATATTGATGGGAAGAAGTCAGGGAAAGTCAGGGGCGTGGCTACTTCCTGTCTCTACCTGGAAAAAAATCAAGTGGTGTGGTTTACCAAAGACTCATAGATAAAAGTCTGGTTATGCGGTCAGACTCATCTACATGGAAAGTGAAACATCTTTGACTTTTTTTTTTATTTCTAGTGATGTAATTCAAGGTAATATATATGTGTAGTTTTAAGTCAATAACTTTATAAGGTTTACGATTTTAAAAAGACAACAGTAGTTACCTGCTCTGTGGTTTGGAGCTATGTACCCCAGAAAAACATGCTCTTAAACTTAATTAATTCCTGTGGGTGTGAACCCATTTTAAGTAGGATCTTTTGATGAGGTTACTTTCAGGTATAGCCCAATAGGGTCTTAATCCTATTACCGGAGTCCTTTATAAGCAGAATGAAATGTAGACAGAGAGAGAAAGCCACAGAGGGAGCAGCCAGAAGCTCAATTTCAACAATACATGGAAGAGAATGTGAGAGGTCAGTAGAGGCTGCTATGTACATTGCTAGGGGACAGAAGAGCCCAGGACCAAGGAGCACCAACAGCCAGCCCCAGAATGCCAGTCTTCAGGAAGAAAGCTTCACCTTAATGGTGCTTTGATTTGGATTTGTCTTAGTCTTAAAAAAATGTGAGTTAATAAATTCCCATTGTTTAAGCCAACCCTTTGCATGGTATTTGCTTGATTAGCCAAGGAAGCTAAAACACCTGCTATGACGCTCTCTACTCTTGAGTTCTGCAAACTAGAGAAACTACTTTCAACTTTTTAGGTTCTTTCTTCTGGTTTTAACTTCTATTATTTTAAATATTATACTTATACTGCTACTTCTAGATTTAGTCATGATTTTCTCCATGATTAGAAGAAGGTTAAGATTTTGCTTTTTTTTTTCTTTTAATAATCGCCACCCCTAGACTCTACTATTCAACACTTTCTCCCTTTATTGTCCCAACATAAATCTTTCACAATTTTTGACTAAATCAATATGTAGTGTTTACATTATGACTATGCAAATATTGTTCTCAGCTAAGTCATGAGAATGCATTTCTTTTCTTGTACAACTTTTAGACTTTCCAGGAGTTAATTGGCTCTTTCATATTTACATAGTTTTCTATTATTTACCTATCAACAATTTATCCCAAACTCTCCATTTAGGTCTTTAAAACACCTCTCAATGTGGTCAAATTCAACTGGTTATTTATGTGTTCCACTTTTCCCCCCCTTAGAGACACCCCTCTGAGAGTACCCATTTTCTTGTTCTAATGTGTTATACTAAAGAGTTGTTTTCCCAGAATTTCATTCAATACCATCTTAGAAATTCTCATCACCTCTTCTATTGTATACCATCTTCCTTTTTCTCCTGTGTAAATAAGGTGGAACTTGTCAAATGGTAGGCCTTTTTGTACCAGGACCCATTTATTTCTTTGGAGGACCACAAATGCCAATTATCTTTAAATCTTATCTCTTGGGCTTATCAGTTTTCTCAGACAGAATCATCCAATTGCCTGATGATGAGAGGTACGTATAAGTTTGTCAGCCATGATTTGGGAACCTGAGTCATGGAAAGAGCTTGGGGTAGTGGGCAGGTGTCCTTTTGAGTATGCAGGTATTTCTTTATTCACTCTATTTTCAATAGAGTCTTACTTTCATTTTCAAATGTTCCAGGGATAAAAAAAAAACAAAAAACAAAAAACAAAAACCTTCTCCAGTCTAGATGGTTGAAGACTGAAGTCCAACTTCAGACCATAAAACCATCAAGATTATAAAAAGGGGGAATCATTTCATAGTCAACAAATATTTAGTGAATGCTTGATTTGAACAAGGCATTGTGCTGGAAATTGAGCGCTTTACCCAATTCCTTGGAAGTGGACTCTACTTTGAGAAGAAAAGAGTCAAATTTGGTACAAATCCCAGGAAAGTAGTACTGAGATTCAGGGTCTTAAAACTCATTACTCCAAGAGGGCCTAGGCTAAACATGGAAAAAATTTCAAAAAGATATAAGTAAGTTTCCATAAAGAAAAATTAGAATATTTTACAAACATTTCTAACCTCTGAGACCAATACCAAAGAGAACAACCATATATTTCCACAATTTTGGTGGTAGTAGACTGTATGTTCCTGGAATGCCACATGCAGTTCTTGGGAGAGACTAAACCCTAGTTTGACGATGTGTGCCTGCTATTGTTAAATATATTCTATTTCATTCGAGGTAAGTCTGGAATAGATTGGTCTTCATCAACCAACAGTATGTAGTCTGTGGGCCTTTGAAGGCCCTCGAGGTCAAAACCACTTTTATAATAATACTAAGGCATATGTTTTCCCATTGTATTGCTATTTGGGGTTAAAAACAATCATGGATAAAACTGTTGGAGCTTTAGCATGAACAAGACATGGCATCAAACAATACTAGCAGACATTGTGTTCTTTACCACTAGGCACTTGAAGAAGAGAGAAAAAGCCAGTTTCACTTAATAATGTCTGTGACAAAATATTAAAAATTACTTTATTAAATTGCAATGTTTAAGCACACTTTAAAAAATATGCTAAGTGACAAAACGGGAAGTATGCATAAAATACTTTTGTTGCACACTGAAGTATGATGGTTGTTTTGAGGAAAAACACACATGCAATTGTATGAGTTTCAAGCTGAATAGCCATTTTTTCCCCACAGAATGCACTGTTTTACTTGAAAGAACGATTGACAGACAAATTATGGTTATTCATACTTGAGTATATGTCAGGCATTTTCTCAAAAATTAATGAAGTAAGTCTGTCACCTCAAGGGAAACAACTGATGGTATTCAGTGCCAATGATAAAATTCAAGCTTTTAAGTGAAAATTAGAACTTTGGAAAACTCATATCCACCACTGTGAGATTGACAACCTCTTAATAATTAAAGACTTTGCTGATGAGATTGGTGACGACGTTAACGGAAGTGAATTTTTGGAAATTGTCTAATAAAATATATTAACATTTAGAAGAACCACATAACTCTGTGAACCAATATTTTCCAAATGACCAGTGCATAGATAAAAGATCCATTCAAAGTTCAAAATAGACAAATGGATTATAATGTGATAAAGTGACCTTTATAAAACTGTCACTTGGTTGGTGTGCTGGTTAGGCTAATGTGTCAACTTGGCCAGGTAATTGTGTCCAGGTGTTAGGTCCAGCAAGCACTGGGCTAATTGTAATACAAGAGCATTTCTGGACTTCGATCACCAGTGAGTTTACTGCATGGATGGCTGATTACATCTGCATCAATCAGGAAGATTGCATCAGCAATGGGTGACGCTTTTATCCAATCAGTTGAATGCCTTAAAAGGGGAAGTGATTTCAACATTCAGAGAGAATTTCCCAGCTTGTCTTTGGACAGCCAACTTCTCCCAGAAACTCATCAAGGACCTTTCATCGGACTTTCATCGGAGCCCCTGGCTTGCAGCCTGCCTGTGGAACCTGGGCTTGTGCATCCCCACGGTCATGTGAGAGACTCTTATAAAATCTCATCTTATTGACAGATATCTCCTGTTGATTCTGTTTCCCGAGAGAACCTTGACTAATACAGTTGGGGTAGTATCAAAGAAAAATATCCATGATTATTTTTAATGACTATTAAAATACTTCTTTCTTTTCTAACTATTTGAGTGGGCTCTTTCTTCATAAACTTCAGCTAAAACAACTTCTGTCAAAAGGAGGAAAGAAGTAGATATGAGAATCTAAGACAGACAATAAAGAAATTTGCAACGATGTAACAATGCCATTCTTCTAATTTTTTAAAAAATAGTTAATTTTCATAAAACACACTATTTGTGTAAATTTGTAATGTCTATTTTAATTTTGAAATGAACATATTTTCCTTAGCTTTAATTTCTTATACTTTAAATATTGATAGATTAAAGCCAACATAAACAAAAGCTTTTTGAGATTCTCAATAAGTTTTAAGAGTGCCAAGGGTCCTGAGACTCAAAAGTATGAGACGGGAGCCAATGTAGCTCAGTAGTTGAGCACTTGCTTCCCACATATGAGACCCTGGGTTCAATCCCTGGTCCTGGTACCTAAAAAAAAAAAGTATGGGAATTGTTTCATAGACGTTAAACAAACCTTAACTGGTCTTTCTGTCCATAGCTCAGTCTTAAATTGAGTCATGGGTTTGGGTAGATTGAGGAGACAAACTTGGAAGCAAGGAACAAGAAAAAATATGGCAACTGGGGGTGATTTTGTACCCCTTCACCCCCAAGACACTTGGCAATGGCTGTAGACATTTCTGCTTGTCACACTTGGTGGGGGTGGGGAAGAGTTGCTACTGGCATCTAATGGGTACAGGCCAGGGATGCTGCTAAGCATCCTGCAATGCACAGGTCAATCCCCTACAACAAAGAATTATCCAGCCCAAAATTTCAATGTTGCCATGGTTATGAAACCCTAGAGCAAAGTATAGAAGACAGACAGAAACACTACCTGTCAAAAACCCAGTGATGCTGTAGTACCTTTGTGTGCGCATCCCAAATGCCTCCTTTTTAAAAATTTTTTTATCTACAGATCAGCTTAGAATAGAGGTTTCAAGATATGAAAGCTGTTTTCTGGTTTACCAGTAAGAACAGTCTGTCATTTTCTAAAAGCAAATTTAGGGCTAATTTTTGAGCTCTGATTTATCATTAAACCTCCAATAATTTTTAGAAGTTCATTCTCTCTCATGTTCAACATATAACTCAAGTACTGTAATATATATGTGCCTGCATATTGAATATGTAGCAAACGTGAGGCCAGCCAGCCTGAATGTGAGTTAAGACAACATAGTAATTCACACCCTGTGCTCTGAGCTCTGACTCAAAGGCAGCATCATGAGGTTCCCCACTCATTCATGAAATACAAGGCTTAAAGTATTGGCAAGATGCCGTGGGTTTTTGTTGTTGCTGTTGTTTTAATAGCATAGTACTAGAGGAGGGAGCTGGTTAAATACTTTTTGAGCCCATTAATGACAGCATTTTGGTAGAAAGAATTATAAACTCCTAGATTCTCACAGTAGGAGGGATCACCGTATCAGTCAACTAGTCATACCTACCAGTCTATTTCAAAGGCACCTCTTCCGACAGCTCACAGATTGTTTTCTGGCCTCAATCTGAGAAAGTCTAATGATGGGTCACTCATTCCTGACAGAACAGGCAGGTTCATTGCTACAAGGTTCTTCCTTATATGATGAATAGACAGATTTTTCTGCTTGGCTGTTTAAATTATTTCACTTTTATCAACAACCAGCCTAGAATTCTGTCTTATCTATATACGAACCAGAATATACTTTGGCAAATGGCTTACTGAACGTTCATCTCTTCCAAAGAACAGTCAAATCAAGATCCTGCCTACATGAGTTTTGGTTGTTTGGTTTTGGTTTATTTTTAATATTGAAGAAAGGAAAGTGCTCTAAGAATGATTGAAGTGATGAAAGCACAAATATGTGATTACACCGAATGCCACTGGTTGCACACTTTGGATGGATTTATGCTTTATTAATATGTATCAATAAAATTGATTTGTTAAGGAAAAAAGAAAAAGACCCTGCCTCCTCAGTCACCTCCAGATGCAGGTGGGTAGCAGTCACGTGTGAAGCTGCTCACGTTTGAGCCAGGAGGGAGCTGAGAGTCCTGCTGAGGAGGATGGCGAACATCACCCAACAGCATTTAAACTCAGTTTTTAAGAAATCTACAAGGGGAATTAGGCTCATAGGGGTGGAGGCCCAATTTACACAAAAAGGATGACTTTTCAACCTTCACAAACTTAGTAGCAGAGATGGGTTTAGAATCCAGTTCATTATTTGCAAAACCTTGAGTGGATTTCTGACTCCTATTCCGAGTCCCTTCTCTGAGCACACTGTTAGAGTACCCATCATAGAATCCATTGTATACTGCCACTTGTGAGGGGAGCTCTTAAAAAGGTGTTTAACACATATTCACAGACTAGTTTGCTCCCGTGCCATTGTGTGTCCTTTCACAGCAACTGAAATTCTATTTATAATAAATTCACTCAGTATTCACGTGGGCGATGCATACATTTCAAAATGTTCAGCTGTAATTTGGATCTAATTAGTTGACACTTTGAGTACTGCCAAAAGTTTTTTTATTCAGGAGTAGATTGGCTGTTTCAACAACAAATCCTCAAAAACATCTGTAGAATAAAGCCAACTGACAAAAATATTTATGTTACAGTTTTCAGCTGTGACATAAGGGGCCATTCCTTCTGATGTGCTTTGCATTTATTGCAAGAGCATTAGCCACACGGATGCTCTCCAAGATGGTCTTTCCTCATTACCATCATATCTTGTCCTACCTTCCTTTGTTGGCTCAAATTTACAAGGTGCTTTAGATGGAAAATTCAATAGCCTGGCTGGACACATTACTTTTAATCTCAACATCTCATTGTCTGTAGTTAAAAATGAAAGCAAGGATGACAGCCACATTGCAAATCACTTTCAATGCTGACAAATGTTGACAACAGAGCAGGTGTATAACTAATTATGATGAGGGTGTCAAAGAAGATGATGTGATGGTTTGAAGCTGTATGGGCCCCAGAAAAGTATGTTCTTAAAGCTAACCCATTCCTGTGGGTGTCAACCTATTGTAAGAAGGATCTTTTGATTAAATTACTTCAGTTAAGGTGTGGGCCAGGGTGGACCTTAATTCTCTTACTGGAGTCCTTTATAAATGGGATGAATATGGTGGGGTGTGGGGGGGAGAAAGAGAGACAGAGAGAGACAGAGAAGGCCATAGAAGCAAAAAGCTGAAAGCAAGGAAATCTGAAGAGAAGGGAGAGACCAGCAGATGTTGCCATATGCCTTGCCATGTGACAGAGGAGTCCATGATTGCAGGCAGCTGGTCTTCTGTGAGAAAGCATTGCCTGATCATGCCTTGGTTTGGACATTTTTTTCTCAGCCTTGAAACCGTAAGCTTGTAAACTAATAAATTCCCACTGTTAAAAGCCAACCCATTTCATGGTATCTTCATTTCAGCAGTTTTAACAAACTAGAACAGATTTAGATGAAAATAACAGCTTACAATTATTGAGTGTACCAGTGATCTCATTTGGCTCCTCAACAACTGTGTGAAGTAGGCATGTGTTATCTCTGTCTTGAAAATGAGAAAACTGAGGTTTAGGGAAGTTAATTTCCCAAGCTCTCAGAGCTAATACATTGGGGGTGGATGGGAGTGGGAGTGGGGTGCAGCATTTGAAGCCAGTTTTGACTTGCAAAGTCCATGCCTTTAATCACTATGTTATATGGACTCAGCTGTGTTTTAGGAGCCATCATCTGGGGAATAGAGGAGATACTCATTGCAATACTGTCATCCCAGTCTCTGCTTCACTCATTTGGATAAGAGGCACACTAACTTTCCCAGGGGAAGAACCGCACAGATGAAAATCTGGCTCTCGATAGTCACAGAAGAAGCGGGTATCTGAGGAAATCTGTCCTTCTAGGTCAGTGTCCACTAGCCAAGGAAATTAAAAACCCAAGGCAATTATCTCCACAAGTTAGGCAATGTCCTCACATTTTAAAAAAATTCATTAGTGTTGGGCTGATTTTTCCCAAATAGTTGTTTAAATTATTCATTTTTATTTTCTAGAAAAAAGATGTAGACCTATTTCAACAAGTCTGATAACTTGATTCCCCCACCCCACCCCAAAGGGATCTGGAGTAGGGAGGCCAAACTCTAAGGCATGGTGTATTTTGTAAGAGCTGTAGACCCAGATGCCTGGGTTCAATTACAGCATCATCGTTCAATAGCTCTATAATCTTGGGTAAGTCACTTAATTTCTTTATGCTTCAGTTTTATTCTCTTAAATCAGAGATAAAACATAACTACTCATATATCATTGGGTGGATTAAATTAATTTATACACAAAAAGCACTTGGAATTGTGCTTGGCATATAGTAAGTGCTCAAGAAGTATTCACTATCATCATTATCACCGTTGTCTTCATCATCACCATCATCCTCTCTCAGCCCCTTGCAGGTATCTAAGTGTTTGACCCCTGCTCTAATCTCTGTTTATAAACTTTGTAAGAACTAAACAGTCCAAGAGATCTTTATTTACTTTCTCCCAAATTCCTTAGAGGAATTTTAATAGATTATTAAGACCGTTATTAATTATTTGTTTATACTTAGCAATAAGTTTTAGGATAATGTGATGAACCATGGATGTTTCCAAAAAATCTAATTTGTATGGAATTACCTTTGTGAAATGCAATCAATAAGGAAGCTTTTAAAGAAGTTACTTCCAGCTACAAATAATGTACATAAAGCATATAGCATTGTGCATGACACATGGTAGGCACTCAAATGCTACTATCACTACTATTGAAGTAACATTTTCCTATCTTTTGTGTGGTCTTTATCAGTATCGTGTAGTTGTGGATTGTAACTATTTTTAGAATGTCTGATCATGAAAATGTTGACTTTTTAAAGTAGAGCAGTTGTAATGTATCTTTCTCTGAACTTTCTGGCTAAAAATCTCTGCCGTGTCTACTTCTCTAAAGTAGGAATTAGGAAAATTTAAGGTGGATGTGAAAGAATAAGTCAATTAGAGCCCGTACACACTTCACAATAGTTTTCTTTTGGGAGCTGCTTTTACCAAGGCTTCCAATTTCACGTTCGTCAATAGAACCTGCCTCAAATTTCATTATGGACAGTGTTCTAATAACATCAGCTCAAAGAAAGTAAGGGCGGAGAAGGATTCAAGTTTCAGCCTTTTTCATGGTGAGGAAGAGCAGCTCTAGGAATAGGGCCGCTGGGATAAACAACCTGCTCTGTCTGAGCAAATGTATTTAGTCTTTATGTCTTATTGGAAAACACTGTTTTAATAGTAAGTCTTTTCACTGTCTCATCACATTAATTTTTATGTTCTTTAAAAATCATATTATTACTAAGTAATGCATATTAATTTCAGGAAAAAAGGAAATAAAAAATATCAAAGTCACCTGTGTAATCTCACCAGAAAAAAATAAATTACTGTTAATATATAGCCTTGTAGATTTTTTTTTCTGAGTATATGAGTGTGTGATGTTGTTGTTGTTGTTATTTATATTTTGGGACATTTAGAAGGTTTTACTTTTTATGTAGTCAATTTTCCAACTTTTCTCTCATAGCTTCTCTTGATGTCCTTTGATGTATCATACTTAAAGTCCTTTCCTATATCAACATTATAACACTCTTCAGTTGTATTTTTGTCTATTACAATTTTGATTTCTTTTCTTTCATTTAAATTTTCACTCTACTGAAATTGGTTTGGTTAAAATTTTATGTTTCTCCAAATGGCTAGTTGATTTGAGGTGCACCTTTATCATATAGTAAGTTCATATATAGCCTGAGATTTGTTTCTGTACTTTCCATTCTGTTTTATTGATTCATCTGTCTATACTTGCACAGAACCACATTTATTAATGATTATTAACTTAGTGGGTATTATTAGAAAAATTTTGCAATTTTATTTACACAAGACCTGCATTACTTTAAATTTATTCATAGGTATTCTACCTTTTCCCTTTTTAGAAACACTGATTTAATTATTTTATAGGTAATACATGCACAATGTGTAAATTCAAATGGCACAAATGGCACAATAATGTAAAGAGTGAAAAGTAAATCTCTTTCCCTTCCTTTTCTTGCTAGCTACCACACCCTTACCCTGGAAAAAATTGCTATTTTTTGTATATCCTTCCACTGCTATTCTATGCACATATAAGCAAAGATATGGGAGTTAAATTGGCACTTTTGGCCAAGACTCTAAGATAACAGATATCAAATTGTCAGATGCCAATATGAGTGCCATACCCAAAACTTCTTACCCACATCAAGGATATAAAATGTTGAGTGGTTGTTGAAGAAGAAGAGTGTGGCCAGTGACTGTGAAGATAGGTTCTTTGGAGAGAGCTGTGCTGTAAGTCCCATTTTTCACCCACCTCAGGCCTAGAGGGAAGAACCTTCTACAGTACTACTTTGAGAGCTTGATATGGGGCCCTGTCAATTGACTGGCACTGAGGACTGTATTTCACTCTCAACTGAGAAGCAGAGGTAAGAGAAGGGCTGGCCACTGATGGGCGAGCCATAAGAGAATGGGCCTGCATGCTCAGAAGTTTGTCAGGGCCAAAGATGTGTGAATGTGGCCACCCAGGAGAGAGGAAGAGAGAGAAGTTGAGTTAGGGCACACACAACAGTCCATCTGGATGGGTGAGAGACCCCAGCAGTTAGAAGCTGGAGATGGACTCCACGTTTCCTAGGAGGAAGAATAGGCAATGCCTCTAAAGACAGCACTTCATGTGCATCAAAGGAAGGCAAGTGAGATAGCTCTGCTTGCAGGAGGGATGCCTCCAAAAGGCCACAGTGATGTCCCCTGAGTATGGTGACTGATAGTCCTGAGTTGTCTGGGACTGAAGGAATTCCTGGGACACCAGACTTTCAGTTTTAAAACCAAGGATTTCTGGGGCAACCTGGGACAAGATGGTCATCCTACCCTTGAGTAAAAATGTTAGCTGTAAACATCTGTCAGGCCAAACAAGTGCAAAGTCATCTATGACAGCAGAGTCAAGTTCTTATGTTTGAACTTGACTTACCTCTCTTCTGACCCTGGAATGGTCAAAAACAACAATTAACAAGTAGCTGAAACATGGAGCTAGAAAAGTGTTGAATTAGGAGGTCTAATAGTAACTCTGAGTCAGTAGCTTTGACTATTATATGGGGCTGGATATTTTAATTTCTGAATTGAAACTGAACTTATGGTTTGCATAACTCACAGTGATCATAAAAGTCATGGAACTCTCTGAATTTTCATCCATGACCAGGAGGCCTTTTCTCATTGAATATATTTTAATGGGTCAGTAGGATATAATAAAATTATCTTGTGATTTCACTCCATGAATCACGCTTATTCAATATGCTGGTTTTATATCCATGGGTTAAAAAAACCCACAAAAATATACCATGTATACTAGGACACTTTTTCACTTAGCAATATATTTTGGAGTTTATTTCATATCTGACAGAGCTGCCTTATTCTTTTTAATGGCTACATGGTATTCCATAATTGAATATTCCATGTTTTATTTACTAGTTCTCTATTGATATCCAGATTGCTCCCAATATTTTCCTATTATAATTAGCTGTTAATAGCAGTTTCATACATTTGTAAATATATCGTAGAAGTGGAATTGTTTAAAAGATGTTCATTAAAATTTTGCTGGGGATTGGTAAATTGCCCTTCAAAGAGGTTGCACTAATTATATTCTAGCCAAAAATTTATGAGGGTGCTTATTTCTCCACACACTCACCAACATTTGTATTATCAAGCCAGTCCCATAGGCAAAGAATAGCATATGATAGTTTAAGCATTTCTCTTATTATAAGTGAGATGAGATCTTTGTGTTTAAGAGCTGCTAGCATTTTCTTTTTTAGAATTATCTTTGCTTATTTTTCTAATGGGGTGCTGGATTTTTAAAAATTATTTTTATAAACTATTTAAGTATTAGGATATTAGCCCTTTGTGATGTGTTTTGCAAATATTTTCACCCAGTTAATTTTTCTATTGGTCTTGTTTATGGTATTTTTTAATAAGGAAAATTTGACTTTTATGTAGTCTAATTTAAAAAAATGGCTTCTGGGTTTTCCATCATACCTAGGAAAACTTTTTACATTGAGATTATAGAAACATTCTTCCATATTTTATTTCAGTATTTTTATGATTTTTTTACATTTACATTTTTGACCCCTCATATATTTTGAATGTAATGAGTAAGGCAAGGACTGAATTTCTTTTTCCAAATGGCTACCCAGTTATCACAACACCATTTTTCAAATGATCTCCACTTATCCCACTGATTTGCAGTGCCATTTTTATTATAGAATTATCTCCTGCAAAACATCAGACCCAGATAAGGTTTCAAAGTTGAATTTTACCAAATCATTTTGGAACAGATAACTCCAACACTATTTTAACCCATCTGTATAGAGAGAAAAAAAAATCTTTATAAAAATAAATTGTGAAAGTGTAACCGTTGACTAAAGCAGATTTATTGTTATTGTGGTTATCTTGTGTTAACTGAGTAACTTGTAACATTGATACAAAAATTTTTTTAAATATTTAAAAATTTTTGATGTTTATAGGAAGTAGCTCCTTAAGATGTTTCACTGTTTTTTCCTTTGGAAGTTGGTTTGTTTGATTTTCATCCCCCTTTCTTCTGTAGTTAGTTCTGGAAAAATCACACATTTCATCCAGATTTTCAATTTACTTACCTAGAATTGAGTTTATTATTGTAGTGGTGATCATCTCCCCATTCTTTCTTCCCTTTGGATGTACTTTTGTTTACTTTTTTTTGTTCTTGATAAGATCAGCTAATGGTCTCTTTTATTGAGAATCCTCTTCATTCCTCTTGCCAAACAACTGCTCTTGGAGTTGTTTATTGGTTTTATCATGTGTTTGGTTTTATAATCGATATATATATGCTTTTATCTTTATTCTTTCTTAGGTATCTTTAGTAGTTTATTTTCTAAATTTTTGAATTAAATTTAAGTTAATTCCTTTTCATTTAATATAAATATGAAATTTTCTTTCACCATTATTTGAACTATATTTCATAGATTCTGCTATATAGAGATTTTCTTATTAATAATTCTTAGGCAGTCTTCAGTTTCTAATTTGATTTCCTCTTTTTTTCAAGAGTTGTTTAATAAAGGATTTTTCAGTTTTTGAGAGGTAGGGTGTTTTGTTTTGCTCCCTAGTTATTTTTAACATTAAAATCTAGTTTATTTCTTTGTGGTCAGGTAATCAAAAACAAATGACTAGATGGAGAAATGCCTTTATACTTCTCTGAAGTTTAGATATCCTGAAATCCTGAAAAATCCGTAATAAGGCTACTAGAGCTAATAGAGAAATTTAGCAAGGTGCCAGAATAGGAAATCAACATGCAAAAATCATTATCAAGGAAGTAAGGAAAAATCTGAAGAAGAAATCAAGAAAAAATCCCATTACAATAGCAACTGAAAGAGTCATATACCTAGGAATAAATTTAACCGAAGATTTAAAAGAATTGTACATGGAAAATTTCAAAATATTACCAAAAGAAATCAAAGAAGACCTAAATAAATGGAAGGATATTCTGTGTTCATGGACTGGAAGACTAAATATTGTTAATATGTTAATTCTACCCAAAGTAGAATCTACAGATTCGATGTAGTCTCAATTAAAATTCCAATAGCTTTCTTTGCAGAAATCATCAAATTTATCTGGAAGAATTCTGGGGCCCCGAATAGCCAAAGCCATCTTGGAAAAGAAGAATGAAGTTGGAGTACTCATACTTCCTGATTTTAAAGCTTATTACAAAGCTACAGTAATCAAAACAGCATGACAGTGGAGCAAGGCCAGACATATATATCAATGGAATCAAACTGAGAGATCAGAAATAAACCCTCACATCCATGACCAATTTTTTTAACTTTTTTTTTTATTAGAAAAGTTGTGGATTTATAGAACAATTATGCTTAAAATACAGGATTCCCATGATCACCCTGTTATTAACACCTTGCATTGGTGTGGAACATTTGTTACATTTGATGAAAGCACATTTTATGCTTTTACTGTTATAGTCCATCATTTAACTTAGGATTCACTGTGTAGAGAAGACCATGGATTTTTTTTTTTTAATCCTGTTACCATATACACAACCAAACATTTCCTCTTGTAACTATTCAGAGCTGTTAATTACATTAACAATGTTGTGCTACCATCAACACCATCCATTACCAAAACATTTCCATCATTGCAAATAGGAACTCCACATTTTAAGCCTTAACTTCCCATTCCCTATCCCCACTCCAACCCCTGGTAACCTATAATCTAAATTCTAACTCTATGAGTTTGCTTACTACTCACTCTTTAATATGAACAGACCATCAAGGGGCCAGTTGGTTTTTGACAAGGATACTAAGTCCACTCAATTGGGGAAAGAATAAATAGTGCTGGAAAAATTGGATACCCATATGCAAAGAATAAAGGTGGACCCCTATATTACACCATATACAAAAATTAACTAAAAATGGATCAAAAACATAAATATAATAACCAGGACTATAAAAATCCTAGAAAAAAAACAGAGAAACATCTTTAGGACCTTATGTTAAGAAATGGTTTCTTAGACTTCACGTGCAAAGAAGAAACAACAAGAACAAAAAACAAATAAATGGGACTTCATCAAAGTTAAAAACTTTTATGCAAAGGACTTTATTATGAAAGTAATAAGACAACCTATACAACTGGAAAATATATTTGGAAACTATATATCCAATAAATGTTTAAAATCCAGAATGCATAAAAAAATACTACAACTCAACAAAAGGCAAATAACTCAATTAAAAAAGATTTGAATAGGTGTTTCTCCAAAAAGATATACAAATGACCAAAAAGCACATGAAAACATGTTCAAAATCACTAACCATTAGGGAACTGTGAATCAAAATCACAATGAGATATCATTTTACACCTAGACAATGGCTACTATTTTTTAAAAAAATGGAAAATAAGTGTTGGAGAGAATGTGGAGAAATAGGAATATTCTTTCATTGTTGATGAGAATATAAAATGTTACAGCTGCTATGGAAAACAGTTAGAGGGTTCCTCAGAAAGTTAAGTATAGGATTATTGTATGACCCAGAAATACAACTTCTAGATATATACCCAAAAGAACTGAAAGCAGGGACTCAGATATTTGCACAACTATGCATGTTCATAGCAGCATTATTCACAATTGTCAAAAGATGGAAGCAACCCAAGTGTCCATCAACAGATGAATGGATAAAAAAAAATGCAATACTATTCAGTTGTAAGAAGGAATGAAGTCGATACCTGTGATAATATTGATAAACCTTGAAGACATCATGTTGAGTGAAATAAGCCAGACACAAAAGGACAAATATCTTACGTATATGAAATAATTAGAATACGTCAATTCAGAGAGTCAGAAACTAGAATAAAGTTTACTAAGGACTGGTGGTAAGGAATGGAGAGCTAATGCTTAATTGGTAAAGTTTCTGTTTGGAGTGATGGAAAAGTTTTGGTAATGGATGTTGGCAATGGTAGCACAGCAATTGTGCTTGCAATTACACCACTGAATTATGTATTTGAATATGGTTAATGGGCAAACTTTAGTTTGTATATTGTTACTAGAATAGAAATTTTTAAAAGATCCATATGACTATACAACATTAACAGTGAATCCTAATGTAAACTAGGGACTATAATTAATAATATTGTTTCATGAATTGTAACAAAAGTAACACACTATTGCAATGTGTTAATAAAGAGGAAAACTGTGTCAGGGGGGTATATGGGAACTCTGTATTTTCTGCATTATTTTTCTGTAAACCTACAACTTCTCTAATAACTTTTATTTTCCTGCCCCCTACCACACACACACATTTGTGGTCAGGTAATTTTTTAACAGTTGAGGTGGAAGAACTCTATTATACTTCTCTGAATGGTAGATACCCCTGGTGAGAAAGAAAGTATGTGCTTGGTGGGAGGATGGGGGAAGATGGGCAGGGTAAGGTGGGGGAAGGGATGCTGTCTGAAAATTCCTTGTCCAGAATATGTTTTTTGTTTGTTTTTCTTGAGGTACTGGGGGCCGGGGATTGAACCTGGGACCTTGTATACAGGAAACTGGCACTCAACCACTGAGTCACATTAGCTTCCTTGAGTTGTTTTTTTTTTCATTTGTTTGCTTGTTGTTTGTTTTTAGGAGGCATGGGGAATCCAAAAACAGGACCTCCCATGTGGGAAGCAGGCACTCAACTGCTTGAGCCACATCTGTTCCCCAGAATATGTTCTTGAATATTCTCGCCACCCTTGGTGGAAAACATGAAGAGGGTAGAAGAGGTAGAAAGGGGATGAGATGTGAATAGTAGTGGTGGTTGCAGAAATAATGGACTTGGGTTCAACCAGGTAAAGCCTTTGCAGTGGCAGAATGGGAGGCTGACTAGGTTTTCATATTGCAGGTTGAGTATGCCAGCAGAGGGCTAGAGCTGAATTGCTCCAATAAAGGGAAATGTAGAGATGATGTGTGTGATGGTTAGGCTAAAGTGTCAACTTGGCCAGGTAATTGTGCCCAGGTGTTTGGTCAAGAAAACACTGGGCTAATTGTAATAAAGGACATTTATGGACTTTAGTCACCAGTGAGTTTACTGTGTGGATGGCTGATTACATCTACATCAATCAGGGAGATTGCCATCAGCAATGAGTGACACTTTATCCAATCACTTGAATGCCTTGAAAGGGGAAGCGATGTCAGCATTCAGAGAGAATTACCAAGCTTGTCTTTGGACAGCCAAGGTCTCCATGAAACTCATCAAGGACCTTCATTGGACTTTCATCGGAGCCCCTGGTTTGCAGCCTGCCTGCGGAACCTGGACTTGTGCATCCCCACGGTCACTTGAGAGACTCTTATAAAATCTCATATTATTAACAGATATCTTCTGTTGATTCTGTTTCCCTAGAGAACCCTGACTAATACAATGTGGAAAGGGAAAGAAGAGAGAAAAAAAAGCTAGAAGGAAAGCAAAACCCTTCAGGGAAGAAAATTTTAATGAAGATTGTGGTAAGAATTTTACTCCTTGGTAGATTCACTGGTTCCCCTGAAAGTCTTCAATAAAGATTTATTTTTTTACTGTTGTGTTGCGAGTTTGGATCATACTGAATGGATGAGTAAGATTTCAAATTGGGTAAGTGGTGAAAGCAGAGATTGTCAGTGGAAGGCTATTATACCAGGGTTACAGTTTTAAGACGTTGATATAAAAAATGTGGACCTCTAGTACAGGGCATGAGGAAAGGGCACTGAGTTACTTTCTATGAGATCTAGGGAGCTGTCTGACACCACTAAGTCTCAATTCCTCAGGGAAAAAAAATGGTGTAACAGTTCACCGTCTATCTCTTCCTGGTGGGTCAATGCACCTGGGCTTGTTTCTGCTTGCTATTTAATGTGACCTTGGGCAAGTTACCTAATCACTTTAAGAACTGGTTTCCTCCCATGTGAAATTAGAATAATAATATCACCTGCTTCTTAGAGTTGTGGAGATCGCTAAATGAGATAACCCAAATGAATTTGTTTATTACAGTGCCTGACACATAGTAAGCACCCACAATTGTTATCTTAAGCAAACAGACAAACGATGAGGAAAAACAAGCCAAGCTCTAGACTACAAGGAGATCTGGTCCAGGCTGTGTGTAACTTAGCTTTCAGCTGTGGGCAGTTTCCTTAATTGCTCTTGTCTTCAGTTCCTTCCTTTAATTCAACTCTTAATTCAGGAAGTCTTCTGATAGACAGCACAAGTTGCAACATCCCTGGCCCTCAGCTGCTTCATTGGCACAATGATAAGATCTACTAGCTGGTCTTTAACATACTTTTCATCTCCAACATTTCATGAAATCCTTAGAGTTGCTACCTCAACATCTGTGATCCTAGGCTCAATCATACATATTCTGTTCCTAAATATACATGCTCCAGGCCCTCAACAAACCACTGCTTTCACTTTTGGATGCAGTATAAAATCCACACTTGTTCAGATAGTCAAACAGAAGCACACACTCATACACATTTCACTTTTCTGTACTTATTCCAAGCTTCCCTTCGACTTGATACCTCTGGTGTCATCAGCTCAGGACCTTATAAATGGCATGACCCCAAAAGACCACCATCACTGATAATAAGGATTATTATACAATATGTCTGATTGGACTGTATTTAAAGTTATTGTATGTCCTCTCTTGAATCAAGAGGTAACAGCATGGTACAAAGAGCTTTGGTCCCAGTCAGACTTGAGTTTGAATCCTGGTTAGTTATATTTCCCAGCTGTGTGATCTTGGCCTGATTACTTAATCTCTCTTAAACTCTCTCACAGGGCTAGTATACCCCAGCATATTGTTGAGAAAATTTAATGAAATCAAGAGTCTCTAAAAGGGCTGGGTACAGTTCTTTACACATTCTTTCCTTCCCTTTTATATGGAAGACATAGATTACAAGATCCGTCCATCCCGGGGCCTGTGGTCTTGGAACTCTGAAGCTCTGAGACAGTTACTATGCTGAATGGTAATACCATCC
>JAQZBX010003861.1:39620-63224 GCA_029593785.1 Cabassous unicinctus
AAAGAGGAACTGTTATTAAAAACAACTCCCTGTAACCTAAGGACCCACAGGCACTTCTGAATACCCAGCTGTCACGCTGCAGGAGCTCCTGGCAGTAGGGGAAGTGGCATACCATGCTCCTGACCTCTGTCAAAGATGCAGCTCACCATCTGGATTTGAAGACTATTCAGATGTCCAACTCATAGTAGATACTCTAACGAACAGTAGAATTTCTCAAACACTGACTAGAGAGTGGCTCCTTTCAGGTTTGGTGACATGAAAAAGAGAAGCAAAACTGAATAACTGAAGAACTGAATATCCAAGTGCTGATTAACCGAGAGCTGGCTCTGAAAAGATTGAAAACATCTGCTGGCTTCTTTGAAGGAAAAACAATCCCTTTGGGTTTTTAAACTGCAACAGATCCTGTTCTCAATTTTCTGTTTGGGAGTGATCCAGGAAAAAAATGACCTCTCCCATTCTAGTAATGAATTTCTATTCCCTTTTGAACTTTAAATATGTTAATTTTATCCCCAGATGGCTACAAAAAAATATGTATTGTCAAACTGTAGATCTTGACACACTGCTTCAGGGCCTGCCCCTACCCTGAAGAGACTTGGGGAGGGTGCAGGTTTCTCTGGTCCTAAAGATAGGCTCACCAATGGGAGGATGTCCTAGCCAGCCCGGCCCAGGGCTTTGCTGGTCCCTCCAGTGTTTACCTGGAATTTTGCCTTTTTGTCACGATGTCCCTTCACTGAGTTGAAGCATTCCCAACCCTCTAACAATTTCAGAGATTGGCTAAGAACAGACAGTGGAATGGAATTAAAACCACATTACTTCTTATTTTTGGACTTGAAATCACTAGCATTCGGAACACATTATTCTAGAATATATTGAATACCTCCCAACTAGGATTTTTATATATTTTTTGTAATTCTGAAATAATACAAGAACCCACCCTCATGAAAAGATACATGGTATATTAGTCTAAAGTCACAAAAAATGATTGAGTGTGAGTCTGTGTGGTGCTCTGAGGATACTAAGTTAGGCTCTGGCCCTGGTGTGCTCTCAGAGGATGCTCTGATAGGCGGGTGCTCTCAGTGGCCAGTTGGTCAGATGTAGATTCCTTGTAAAGTGGGGAGTCATCTTTCTAATCAGGGATTCATTGGCATTTATTAAATACAGGACCCTGTACTGGCGGGGGGAGTCGATCAACTCTAGGGGATCTTGTCCCTGCCCTTGAGGAACTCACACTGGCCTGAGCAGCATCCAGATCTTCCCTCTTAGCCAGCAGGAACCCCCCACTTACACAAGTGGACTGAAGTTCCACATGTAGGAAGAATTATATGAAACAGTTGAGCATTTATATGAGCATTTATAAGAAGAGCATATGAACATTTGAAGATTTATTTGGACCATTCACAAGCTATTAAGTCAACAAACTTTTATTGCACAACTGCTGTGTATATGCACCATACTCAGCACTGTAACAGGATGTGCAGATGGTAAGTCACAGACCTTCTTTCAAGGAGCCTAGAGTCTGTAGAGCATGCAAGAGATGTACACATTCCCCCAGTAGGAGGGAGAAATTAAAATCCCAGAATTACCTAGTCTACATTATTTTGGCCACTTTCATATACAATGATGGCTTCTATCTTCTCTCCACCTTGCTGACTGTCTACCTATTTTTATGTTTTCTTCCTTGTTCCATAGATACAGAAAGTATATAACAAGAAGGCATACAATAATGATACCATATTACTAGGGGAAAAAGGAATTACAATCATCATTGGTGTCCTCAAATTTGGTCCATTCTTTTCACAAACCCTCACACTTCACTTTCTCTCCATCTCGGTCACCTACTCCCAAGAACAAATGCATCCCAGATCTTATCGTCTGGAACTCCACTTCCTCAAGTATCTTAAGCTCTAATTTATTTATTTATTTTTAAAGATATTTGTTTTTTTATTTATCCCCCCCTTGCTGCTTGTGCTCTGTGTCCATTTGCTGTGTGCTTTTCTGTGTCTGCTTGTCTCCCTTTGTTGCGTCATCTTGCTGCACCAGCTTACTGCGCCCCGTGGACCATCAGCTCACCGCGCCCCACGGGCCAGCTTGCCTTCACCAAGAGGCCCTGGGAATCGAACCCGGGGCCTCCCATATGGTAAATGGGAGGCCAACCACTTGAGCCACATCTGCTTCCCTCTAATTTATTTTTGACTAACTTTCTATTCTTTCTGCTCTTTTCATCTTATAGTCCCGTAATGTTTATTGTTCAACCTCATTCCCTTACTTTCAACATACCAGTTCTTTAATGCCCCTTTTTCTTCTCATTTATCATCCTCACTCATGGCATTGCTTCCTTCAAACTACATGCAGGATGCATCACTTTAACCACTGTCTTTCTGCTGCACCTCCTTCCCCCATCTCCAAAGTTGCATCAATCTAATTATCTGCCATCTCCTATTTTTTATTTATTACTTATTTATTTTATTTATTAATTTAAAAAATTGCCCTTCTCATCCCTTTCTCATTCTCCACAAGAGCCAAACTTTCACTATTGTTTTCAAGCTAGCCTCACTATTTCTTCTGTCTTCTTATTCCAGAGACAAAGTCAAGGTAAGACAGTGCTAAAACCCAAGGAAACCCCCTTTTTTAAAAAAAATTATTAAGTATATCACTCATACATGAATATCCATAAACAATAAGTGTATAGTAATAGTTGTGAACTTACAAAACAAACATATACAACATCATACAGGGCTCTCATACCTCACCCTACCACCAATACCTTGCATTGTTGTGAAACATTTTTAACTAATGATTAAAGAGCATCCTCAAAATATTACTACTAACCAAAGTATTTTCCCCCAAACCACCCATTATTATTTTTATATCATTTATTCATGAACATACATAAACAATAAATGTATAGTAAAAGTTGTAAACTTACAAAGCAAACATTCATATCATACAGGGGTCCCATACACCAACCCTCCACCAAAACCTTGCATTGTCGTGAGACATTTATTACAAATTATGAAAGAATATTGTCAAAATCTTACTACTAATTATAGTCCTTATCTTACATTTTGTGTATTTCCCCCCAACCCACCCTATTATTACTTTTTGAATACATTTTTATGACAGAAGTTGTAAACCTACAAAACAATCATGCACATGTGCAGAATACCCAAACAACACCCCTCTATCAACACACCACACCATGGTGGAACATTTGTCACAGACTACGAGATTATATCATCCGATCATTACCAGGTCCACAGCATATATCTGGCACACATTTTCCACACTCCTCCACCATCAACACAGTACACCTTTGGCATAGATGCATGGATATTACATTACCACTGTTAACCACAGTCCATAGTTCACTCCAGTTGTATTTTTCCCATGCTTCTCCACACTCCTACCACCCTGCAATATGATGTCCATCTGCTCTAGCTCAAAAAGGACACTCTTGCATATCTGTACCATCAACCACTATTCTCATCCACCTCTGGGTTTACTGTGCTATTCAGTCCCTAGATTATTCTCTAGCTTTCTGTAAATTGGGATTTACATCCCTAGACTACCCTTTTCAGCCACATCCCCATTTATAAACCAGCTGTTACTCACTATAATGTGTCACCATCAACTCTGTACATTTCCATGCTTTTACAGTAAAGCTAATTAAAACTTCTACATACGTTAAATATCAGTAGTCCATCTCAGTCCTCCTCTTATCTCCAAGGGCCACTTTTATAAAATTCTGTCTCCTTACCACCGCCCTGCCTCCTTACCTTCTATTTCAGTGGAATAGGTATTTCTTTCCTGAGCAAAGATGTATTGCTGAAGCAGCTATCATAGGATTATAATGTGGCGATAAATGAGGTTTCCATGTGTCACCTGGAATCTGTGCTTCCACAACCTCTCGCTGCAAGGCCATCACTTGGGTAACCATGTGCCAACAGTTATCCTCTTAAGTGGACCTCACAGTTAAATCTGGGCTTTCCCTCGGGGTTTCAGTATTATTAAATTTGGAGGCAAGTGACAAGAAAGTCTCTGAGATTAAAACTGTGCTAAATTCTCAAATAACCTATTCCATATTCTGTTTTGGATACTGCATTGCTAGCCTGCCCAAGATTTATACTTTTTGTTTAATTTTTTTGTTTCCTGTTAGTCCTTATCAAACCAGGATTTACGAGAACAAGGTCCACATTTACCCAGACATAGAACAATCAGGACTAATTGCAGTCTGTCAACAACCCACTGATAGCAGAGGAGGAGGGAAGGGGCTCATGCAAGTTAATACAATGGCGCTCTAGAAGATCCTCAGCAAAAGAAAATTAGGTCTAAAACAGGCAGCCCCTCACTCCAAAGCAATCAATTTTAACAATAGTAGAGTTGTAAATGGGCCTGATTGGCCTTTTCCAGTGGGATCTTAAAACCTTCCCTAGAGGGAAAGCATGTTCCCAGTTGAGCTAGGCTTTAGGGAAAGCTCCAGCCAGCCCCGGGCCAAGTCTGGCATTTAGTACTCTGGTGAGGATTATTCCAGCGCCAGATACATAGAATATTCACAGTTCAAAATGTTATCAAATGAAGCCAGGCACACCTGAGGGAGAATATGCAATTGCCACCCTGACCACAGCCCTGCCACCAGGTCTGGAGATGGAAGCAGGATTATTCCTACTTCCCTTAACTGAGTTCCTCCTGCATATCTGCTGATGTAGTTTTTTCTCCTGCCAGAAAGAACTGAAACCTTGTGAAAGAGGAGTTTAAGGCCTAGAATCCATGTCTCTTGGGTTTTTGCTAAATTCCCTTAGGAACCCTGATAGACAGAGGCAGGGCAGCATGATTCAGGCTGAGGAGACAGGCAATCCTGGACTAGAAACAGAATAGATAAGATGCTTTACTTCTTTAAGCCTTGGTTTGCTCATCTGTAAACTGGGAATAATAACAATATCTACCTCGAAGAGTTGTTTCAAGGATTATTTAGAAGCCTTTAGCACAGAGTTTGTCATATAGTGATGCTCAATAATTGTTATCTGTCATTTATTTACTTATTGTCATACATGTAAGAATCTTTGTCATTGGGAGACATACTCAAGGGAGTCCCCAGTCTGAGAGAGTAAAAGGAAATTGCAGCTGCTGGTTGAATGTACTGACTTGAAATGAGCTGGTCCAGTTCATTTCAGCCAAGACATAATATGAACAGCCAGTTCTTTGTGGTAGGAAAGTCTGAGGACTCTCTGGACCTGGTTACCCACAGAGAAGCTACAGAGGCCACAGCTGAGGATGGACCACAGCTAGGGAAAGTGGAACTGGACTTTGATTGATGGGGAACAACCAGGGGAATCTAAACACTTATGAGGGAAAGGATTTGGTATTAAACAAGGTGTGCCTTAATTTCAATCAAAATATGCCCTTCCCCTCTGTAAAGGACTATCATCTTGGACAACCTCTGAAGCTATATGTGGTAGCTGTGAGGAGGTAAAAATATCTATATATCTAGTTATGTCTATAAACATAGCTATCTCTGTATCTATAAACAATGCAAAGGCCAAAACACTGAAAGATTTGAAAGTGTGGGATTATTGCTGTTAAACATTGTGTGTGTGCTGTTTTTTGATGAATATATGCTGCGTTTGTGACAAGAATAGAATATTAATTTTGAAAAAGAAAAAATATAAATTGGGGTGATCCTATCTTTTGCCAACTTCCCCTTGCCTCTCCTGGGGAGGAACACTGAGTAGATGTGTTCTAAAGGAAGGTCCTGTCAGTAAAGAGGGGTCAGGTTGGTACAGGCTGTGGGCAGGCATTTTAAGGAAGATCCCTTGAATCTGCTTTGTGCATTCCCCACCCAGTTTTTTTTTCATGGAATTTTATGCTAAGGTTAATGTTCTGCATAATCTAGTTCTTTACTAAAGTGAAACCAGAGTAGTCTTGGTTTCATCTCGTTGTTCACTTCTCTACCCATACCCTTGTAAAGTACTTTGTTCACATGGTTTCTCTGATGCCTGATGATTAGAGATAGTGGGTTTTAGATGATGTCTTTCAAAAAGAGGCTAGATTCAGACACCTAAGGGGAAAAAAAGCGTTTTAATTTGTCAAATGTACTGCTCGCATAGGTCAAGTCCGTAGTATCCTGGCAGTGAATTTTAGGCCGGGGGTCTCCTGGATTTGCCAGGTTAATATTTTGGGAGAGATTCAACACTAGAAGGGATGGTATATGTATAATGGGAAGGTGGAGGAAAAGGTGCAGATAGGGAGATAAATAGGTTTTCCTAGTCTGTGTGGGCTGACGTGTGGTGCAGAATCCTCAACTTTGAGTATAAGGATGTTCTAGACTCAGACCGACAGGTGTGATAGAAAGAGAAGGAAGCCAAAGATTTCACTGGGCTTCTTGGTCTTGGGGCTCCATCTGAAGGCAATCTTCCTCAGATCCCAATATAATTTTATCTAGGAGAACATGACCTTGCCATCCATAGCTATACATGTAACCCCAGTGGACACCACCACAAACTCAAGACAACTGAAACTGAGTTCTTCATCTTTCCACACAGACCCATGCTTCCTGTCCTGGGAAATGTATTACATCTCACCCAGTTATCAGGATCACTGAAATCATTTTTTATTCCCTTCTTTCATTCTCCATATCTAATCCATGCATTCAAGCTTGCAAATTTCACAGTTTCTCCCTCTCTCTCCATTCTTGCCTCCACTGCGAGTTGGGCCCTCATCAGTTTTGTTCTTGGACTAATTCCAGACCTAACCAACTTGGCTTCAAGCTGTTTTGATCCTATTCAAGTCTTTTCCACCACTTCCAAACTAAGCATTTATTATACTCCTATTAAATGCTCAGCAGAATGCTAGATGCTATGCAGACAAAGTTTATAAAAATAGATAATAGCTAACAATTATTTAGTCCTTACTCCGTAGCATATATATCCTTTCTAGGTCTAATATAATTTAATCTCCACAATAACTCAATGCAGTCGGTATTGCTATTATCCCCATTTTATAGATAAGGAAATAAAGCTTAAAGAAATTAGATAAAATTTCTGAAAGACATGCAACTAGTGACTGTTGGAGCTAGGGTGTGGACCCATGCTGTCTGGCTGCAGAGGCTGAGCTTCCAACCTTGAAGAAGTGAGCTCTCTTGTTTCAAGGTTACAGACTAATGAGAGGCAACCAGTAATTAAACTTATAAATATTAATTGGTTTGGTAGTCCGGTGGGAACATGAACCAGGGTGTGGTGAGCTCTATCATGAGGTCAGAGGTGGCCTCTGAGGAGAGGTGATGCTCCCCAAGGCCTCCACAATAAATAGGAGTTCACCAGGGGCCATAATCAGAACAGCTCACACTTAAAATAGCATTTACCACATCAGGCACTATTCTAAGTGCTTTACATATATTGACTAATTTTATCTTTATAATTTTTGGTAGGTGGTATGATCCCCATTGTACATTGAGAAAACTGAGATTAGGAAGGTTAAGTGATAAGTTCAAAGTCACACAACAATTGAATGGCAGAGCCAGGATTCAAAGCCGGGCAGAGCCAGTGCTTTTAGCCATTATGCTCCACTTCCTCTCAACAAAGTGTGGTAAGGTCATTCCAGGCAAAGAAAACAGCCCAGGCCGAGGCGTGACATGTGGCATGTTTCGGGAAGTGTCTGCAGTGCTCAGTGTGGACCGCGTTATGGGTGAGTGTGGGCAATGGCAGGAAGCGAGCTTGCAGAAGTAGACAGGGCCGGGATGAATTGGGTCTTGACCCTAGAGGCAGTAGGAATGGACTGATGGGTTTTCAATCGCAGAGTTATATGATCAAACTTTCGGTTATAAATCTCACTATGGAGGCAGTGTGGTGGCGAGGAAGACTTGCGGCTTGGTAGGTACAGGTAGGAGATAATGAAGACCCTGCCTAAGTCATGAATGGGTAGAGCAGATGGCTGCAAGAGGTAACCAGGAAGGAGACTTGACAAGGGGATGGTGACCCACTTCCCCTACCTCACCACCCATGTGTGCCTCTGAAGCCACCTTGGATTTCTCGCCAGTTCCTGAACATGCCATGTCCTCCACCTACACCCCGTGTCTCCATATCTTATGATGTGCCATTCCCTCTGCTGTAATACCCTTAGCAGCCTCACATTTAATGATGTTTTAAGACCTAGCTTCAAAGTCATCTTCTCTGTGACACAATCTTTGGCTCAGTTTAACACTCTTTCTTCTTTGCTTCCATAGTGTGGCAGTTTGAAATTATTTTTGTGAATCACCAAAAAAGAGAAAGATTATGTTTGTAAATTAATCTGTTCCTCTGGGTGTGATATCCTTTGACCGTATTAAATTCAGTGAGGGGCTTCTGATAAAGTTTACTTGATAAAATCAATTTAGGGCTCCTGATTGGGCTGTGTCAGTAAGGAGTAACTCAGGTTGAGTCCCTGCCTCCTTGGTGGGCTGATATAAATGGACACTCTCTCAAGAAGGCTCACGGGAAGAGAGAGCTCTGTCATATTTGATCCTGGGGCCCCAGGGAGAGATGAGCCATTTGGCTGATAGTTTGCAGCTGACCTTGGGAAGAGAGCCAAGACTGATAAAGTGGCCAGACAAGCCCTATGCCAGGAGAGAGAGGAAGCCCTGAGAGACAAGCCCTGTGCCAGCCTGCAGCTGAGAGAGAGGAAGCCTAGTGGGAAAGGCTGAACCTTTGCAGAGATCAGTGACCATCTTGCTTCAACACTTGGCAACTGACTTTGGTGAGAAAGCAACCTTGTGTTAGACTCTTTAGGGCCTTGTAACTGTAAGCTTTTACGCCCAAATAAATACCCTTTATAAAAGCAAACAGATTTCTGGTACTTTGCATCAGCAACCCTTTGGCTGACTAATACACATAGCGTTGTGCGCATCTCTCTAGTATAATTCTCACTCTCCAACTCTGTGATTATTTTGTTCTACATCTGTCTCTCTCTCACTAGATGGTGAGCTCCTTGAGAGAAGCATGTACATCTTATTTGTTCCAAGGTTTAGCATACTGACTAACAAATAGCTCAATAGATGTTGAATAAATGAACAAAACAGAGTCTTTTTTTTAAAAAAAAAAAAGGTGCAGAGGACCACAGGAATCTAAAGGAGAGGTGGATTCTGGTTCCACACAATTTTATAAGCAAGTACTACTCTCCTTTCCTATCATAAGCCAGGCATTTGGGAATGTATGGACTCAAAAAAATATAACACATGCACTTGTCTGACTGACAGCATTTTCTTTTTTATTCCGAGTAAAAAGAAACACTAGGAGAACATGAAATATGCCCCATTACTCTAGGGGGCTTGAGGGGAAACCATTTTTGAGGACAGAACAGGTGATTCAGAATGTTTATTTAAGACAGGGTGATAAATGAGTTGAATAATCCTAATACTCAGTGGGCTCTAATGGATTCCCCCTTTTTTTTCTTTGTGTAATTTGCTGTTGGCTTTAGTTTTTAAACTCACGTTTGGTTAAGGCTCTGGAATTTAGAAAATGACTATTGCCTCAGTAGCCTAGACAGCAATCAAAAATGTCTTGGTTATTGCCCTGATATTCAACTTGGAGGTATGGAATCAAGACATCATCAGTCGTAATTAAGATGTGATTATGCTCCTATCTGAACTGACCTCTTAAGATGCAGATTGCAAGCAGCCCAAATATGTTTGGTTTTCAATGTGTCCCTCTTCTGAATGATATTTTCCTCTCAAGTTTAATATTTGATATTTGCCAGGACTGCTGAAACAAAGTACCACAGAGAGCTGGCTTAAACAACGGGAATTTATTATCTTACACTTTTGGAGGCTAGACACCTGAAATCAATGTGCCAGTGGACCATGCTTCCACGGAAGTCTAAGGTTCTTGTAGGGTGGCTTGCTGACAATCCATGGTATAATTTAATCTCGCCTTTTTCACATGCCTCTCTCTCTGTCTCTGTCTCTGCATCAGCCAATTGTATCTCTGTTGCAAATTTCCTCTTCTTCTAAGGTCTCTAGTCATATTGGATATCTTCAAGGATCCTATTTACAGAAGAGTTCACATTCACAGGATGGAGGGTTAGGACTTGAGCGTGTCTTTTTGTAGGACCTGATTTCATGATTCACTCTATGACAAGGGGAGATTCCTTTCTTTGCTTCCTCCCAGTACCGGTGGCTTCTGGCATTCCAGATCCAGTCTCTGCCTCCATCTTCACGTGGCCTTATCTTCCTCTTCATGTCTCATCTCTGTGTGTTTTTTATAAGGACACGTTTCATTGGATTTAGGGCCCACTCAGATAATCCAGGATGATCTCATCTCAATATCCTTAACTGAATTATATTTGCAAAGACCCCTTTTCCAAATAAGGCCACATTCACAGATTCTGGGAAGCAGGATGTGGATATATCCTTTTGGAGGCCACTGTTCAACCCCCTATAGGATCCAAGGTCTGGAAGGCCTGAAGGCAGCAGAGGAGCTTTCCCAGGAGGGAAAGTATTTATACTGATGCATTCACAATCCTTGCTTCTTCCACCCTGAATGCAAAGCTAATCATTTGCAGATCAACTAGCTAAAATTAGAGATCAAGGCAGGGATTACAAACTGGTGGGACCAAAGCCAACAGATGTGTTCTAATTGCCTGAATGGTGCTTTAATATATTCGAATTAGTTGTACACATTTTAAAAATTGGAAATTTTTACATAAAAGACCCAGGTTTCTGGCTTTTCTTGTAAAATCAGAAGATACAACACTGGGACCTGTATTCTGTCTCGGCAACAAGGCTGGAAGTTGAATTGCAGATGCTCCATTTAGATGGGACCTGAATGCTCCAGGTGGCCACAGTCCTCACCACTCCTATTATTTACCCCAGTCCCACTTCACTCATTGGAATTCCTTGTTTGGCCCCTGGGGTTTTTGAGTTGGCAACCTCTGGTCTGTGGGAATATTATCAAGGGCAGCTAATCACTTGGGCAAGAATTTCAAACAGTGACTGTGACTCACTCTAACCAATGGAGCTAAATTCTGGAAGTTATTTTCCAAAGAGCTTGTGTACAAAAGGATAATGAGCCATTTCAGATTCACCTGATATATCTATTGGCAGCTAAAACCCGTAATCCAAAGATCTACATTGCCATTACTATGAGATAGAGCCCACATTTTAATACTTCTACTTGTAATAGTCCAACAGCTTTCAGGCTTCAAGTGAAACATGATTTATGGTCTTTAGTTTTGCAGGACAAAAATTCTAGGAGACTTATTTATTGCTTTGCAGGGCCCAGGTGTTTTATCTGTTTTATAATATCCCTTATATGAGGAATATTTTTTGGCTCCTAGTCACTAAAATTTGTTAGTTGACCTTATACCCGCCAGACCTTAACTGAGTTAATCTCTTAGCATCTCATTACCCAATACCTTTTTCTAAGGACACACAGCAAAAAAAAAAGGTAATTCTTTTTTTATTTTTTAACAGGCATCGACTGTTCTTGCATTTGCTCTTGAAGTCTTGAAGATACAGACTTGAGAACAGTCTTGAAATACAGAGATACTGTGACCTTCAAACTGCAAGACTAATCTATTATTTCCAACTAGATTGGCAGTTGGCAGTGAATAAGTAGAGAAACACTGACTTAACTAGTGTTCCTACAGAGCTGTTTTCTCTAGGATTAACTGGTTCTCGCACAATTTTCTCCATGCCATTCTTAATAAAAAATGGCATAATTTCTGTCTGTGGCAGGGAAAGGTACTTTTACATGTACTCTTTTCATGTGTACTTGTCAGATTTCTTCAATATAGTCTGTGGGTCTTGAAATAAATTCCAATACAATAAGTTCAGGATTCCTTTATAAAGGCATGTATGTACACATTCACTTTCTAGTGTGTCAAACATGTTGACATCTTTCTTCACTAACAGTGAATTCCAAATTGATTTAATTTAGCAAAGACAATCTAGGTGAAATGACTTATTAAGTGACAAATTAAAGACACATGATAGCAATACTCAAAGTATATTTGAAGCTATGACTTTTTAAAAACCAAAGCAGATTCCACAGAAATAGGGATATGAATGGCAACTGGATTATAACCTTTAAAAACCACCTGCTTTAGTATGTCAATACAATTTCTTTGTTAGAACACAAGATGCAGAAAGAAACAATCACTTTAAGAATGAATATCATTGACTGTACAACACAAACAGGTAACCCCAATGTAAACCATGGACTATAGTTAATTGTACAATTATAAAATAATATACTGGGGAGCAGCTGTAGCTCAGTGGTTGAGTGCCTGCTTCCCACGTACGAAGTCCCAGGTTCAATCCCTGGTACCTCCTAAAAAACAAAACAAAAACAAAACAAAAAAGAAAAACAAAAACAAAAAACCCCAAAAGAACAGCAACCAAAACAAAAATATTCTTTTATCAATTGTAACAAATGTACCACACTAATGCAAGGTGTTAACAATAGGGTATTTTATGTACTTTATGCATGATATTTTTGTAAACCTACAACTTCTCTAAAAAATTAAAAAAAAAAATCGGGTGGCATATGGGAACTCTGCATTTTCTGCACGATTTTTCTGTAAACGTACAATTTCTTTTTTAAAAAAAGAATGAATAGCATCTCTTAAGATGGATATCTCACTGTATACCTTATGAACGATGCAACGAGGAGCTTAGCCTCCCACTTAGGTGATTCAACAGTGCAATTCTACCTGTTTCACTGATATTACTCCAGAAGAAATTCTGTCTGTCTGATATAAAGCAAAATAATCTTTGATTTCTTATTTGAAATTTGAAAGAGATGAATGACGGAGGGCTGCCATTGATTCTCCGAGGACTGCCTTCCGAGTTCTCTCTGTTAGAACTTGCTGTGAACAGTGCTTATCTAAGATCAGGGAGAAATGGCATAAATTGAGCAATAGGCAGGCTGGGGAAGGGAAATGCTGATTAGCAAGACCTGCTGGCTGTAACCCTCCATCCAGACATCTGTCATTAGTTTTTGTGAATAATGAATTTCATTCCTATAAATTACTTTGAAATAGTTATAGAGTCAGAGTGTAATTAGTGATGATAAATAGGTATATCTGAGGATTCTGCAGCTCAATCAATCTTCATATTTCAAATCATTGCTTCTTCATAAAGAAAATAGACATGACCATTAACTGTTAAGAAGATGAGGTTGATTAAGCAAAGACTGACAATGAAATAATTTACAAAATATATACTCTATTACATATGGGCTATAAAGCTTGTGAGTACTTTTTCCTTCATTTCCCCTAATAACAAAATAATTTTGAGCCATAGGCTCTTTGAGTTTGAAAATAGTCTGCACTGAGAATACTAATTTTAACCTCAAAATAAGTTAGTTTTTGAAAAATGTTTTTCATTAGTAACTTTCTTTCATTCTTTAAGCTACAATAATTTGAGTACTATGCTCTCCATTGATGTAATATGTATTTAACAATTGTCTAATAAACACCTACTACTACAGTGAAAGCAGGAAGAATAGGATGAACTATAGGAGATGTTCTCCATCCCCAGGTAGCTTGGGATCTAGTTAGGAAGGAGAAACACAGCAACAAAGAACATTTAAATAGCAGTATTAGATAGTTTTTGAGTAAGGACCAGAAAAACTGAATGAGGCAGTAAATATATAGTGTCTGTGCCACACTGACAATTATTATATTCCTAACTATATTTTCCCCAGCTTTAGCAATAGTCTAAAATGTCCTCAATTTCTAAAATAATGATTTAACTTACTTTATACTACATATTGTAAACAAGTGCCATATGAAACATAATTCGATATGTTAACTTTTCTTCCAATTGTAGCATAAAATGCTTGCTTGGACCCTTTTATGCTTCTTGCCTCCATGAATTTTTATGAGTTGAACTCCTAGAAGGGCTCGCTCATGCATCATTATGAGAAAAACAAAGCTTTTTAATTTGAGCACATACTCAATTTGACAGCTACTGAGTTTGGCCTAGCCCCAGCTTTGCAGATTGATAAATTAGACAGCCTCTCAGCCCTTCTGTTTTCCTCTCTGCTGCTTTTCCCTGAGATTTGAAAGCCCGTGATGTGAGCAATTTTCCAGAATTATGGCATCTTACTGGCACAAATCGTCCCCGGAGGCTAGTAACTGGCCTCAGTTGTTATACCAAAACTCCTTTAGCAACACTTTTTGGAAGTGATAGAACACAGAGTGGCGCCGGCAGCATGCTCCGCTAGGCACCTTCTCTCTTCTCTCCCCCACCCCCACTAGATTGGGTAAGGTGGAAGGTTCGAGACCTGGAGAGGAGCAGAGACTGGAAGGGAGCCTAGAAGCAATGAACACAGAATGAAATGGGGACATCTGCACATCCCACCCCTTTGAACTAGTTTAGTGCCTGGCATAGGTGTTATCATTGCTCTCCCTCCACCTGGTATGGGTGAAACTCTCACCCTGACCAGTTGACTCAGGACACGATTCTACCAATGTTATAATAATACCAGGTATAAACCTGAGCTCCTTTGACTCAGGTTGCCTCATCAGCTCAAGTCAGATGTCAACAAACCTGCCCGGATGTAACTCCCTTTCCTCGAGCTCACTGTTTCCCAAACTTGCCTGCCCAGAGACTCAACAGAGACACTTGTAAGCACACCGATTCAGAGACTCTTTGCTAGAGATTCTGATTCCACAGTTCTGAGTGAACCACGAAGGAGCTGGCTATTAACATACCCCAGGTGATTTTTATGATCTGGAAAAATTGGAAAACACTTCTTTAGCCTCACTGGGAGAACCTGTTGCATTCTAACATTGGATTCTTGCAGGTAAGGGGTGTATGTGCGCGAGAGAGGGAGGGAGAGAAAGAGCTCAGCAAGCACCTGGGAGCAAGCCCAGGAGGTAGCTGCTATAGTTCTGAAGGGGAACAGCCAGGTGTGCTCTCTGCAGGTGGCAAGGTGGGCAATGATCCCCACCTAAGCCTCTCTTGCTTCTAACACTTTTTATTCCAGCATTGGTCTAGTTAATCCATGTTCTCAAGCTTCCCTGATGTGGAACCACAGCTCTGACCAAAGTCAGAAACCTTGAAGTGTTCCTGAAAAAGCACCTAATCCCACATCTAGTCTCCAGGCACTTAAACCATCTGTGAAGTAAAGCTCTTTAATCCTCACCTAAAAGTCTAGAGAGAAGGAAGATTTCAGATTCCAGATGTTCTCTTAATTTAAGCACCCAGTCAAGATTCCATCAATAGTGAAAAATTCTAGAAATTGGCTGAGAGAGAGGGAGGGATAATCTAACATTTGTAGAGAGAAAGAATGAATAAATGCAATATGTAGTTTTTGTCTTTTTTTGAAAATTACTTAAGTCTGTTCAGGCCTCATTTCTGAAGATTCATAAATTTAAAATATTTTCAGATTTGAAAAGCCACCGTTATTTTAAGAAAAATGTATTACCTTTGAAGGTTTGAATATTTCCATGATAAAAATTATCTAAAAATCAGTTTACACATAATATTTCCTGTTTGGTGCATTTAGAAGATCTCAGAATAAAAATTTCCCCTTAAGACCTCTTATCAATTATTTGACCCTCAGCAATTCTGCACATCTTCAGAAAAATGCAAAATATTTTCTATTACTTGTGCAATATATCTTTGTAGGCAGCCTTTGTGCCCAAGAATACATGGTCTCACATTGTATTTTCTTCTTGATGATAGCAACTTGGCTGTGCCATCCTAAACTTTAAATCCCAGTATTCATTTCAAATGACATCATAGGGTCATAAGATTTTTTAAATTAAAATTTTTAGATATGTTCGGATAAACTTTCCAGATTAGAAAATAATAATTAATGGTAATTGAGTTTGATACTTGTACTATGGTTATGTAAGATGCTAACATTTAAGGAATCTAGGTGAAGGGTATGCAGTTTTTTATGTCTGAAATTATTTCAAAATACAAACTTTACAAAATAATAAATTCAGATATAATGAGGATTCATGTACCTTCTACCTAGAGTTCATAAATGTCAATATTATTTGCCTTATTTGCCACACATTTTTAAAAAAAGAGAAACCATGAAAGAAAAAAGTTAATATCCCTTTGTAAGCTTCTTGAACCTCTTTCCTCTCTCCTCTTTCATGGATAAATGCTATTCTGATTTAGGGTGTATCCTTCCTTTCCATGTCTTTATTCTTTTACCATATATTTCTGTAAACATTTAGAAACATTTTGTGTGTGTCTAAAATTTTGCACAAATACCATGCAGTATGTATATCTTACAGCAGCTTTCTTTTTCATTCAACTTATGTTTAAAATTATTCATCTGATTCAAGGAATAAAAAAGTTAACACTTTTTGAGTACTGACTATGGACCAGGCATTATGTTAAGAACTTTACAAATATTAAATCATTTAGCCCCCACCCACAGCAATTTTACAAGATGGATACTGTTATTTCTCCCCCTTTATAGATGAGAAAACTGAAACCTAGAGAGGTTAAGCAATTTTTCCTCGGTCATGCATCTAGTAAGTGGTGGAGATGAAAAATTAAAGCTAGTTTTATAAAGTTCTTCGGTACGTGGGCAAGAGTTTCTCCAGGTTACGTATATCTGTAAGTGGAATTGCTGGGTCACTGATATTTTCTAACAAAAGTTTGGCTTTTTTCACTTAGGCTTTAATCTGTGACATTTGTTTTTGTGACTGTTGTGAGGCTGGGGTCTATTTTTATTTATCCATTTGTTCCAGTCTATTGAATGGTTTATCCTTTTCCAAAGATTTTTAATGCCACATTTATCTTAGAACAAGTTCTTGGGTCTATTTTGGTTCTCTAGTCTGTTCTTTGATTTGTCTGTCTATTCCTGTACCGTTACCTCACTTTTACTTCACCATAACTCTAAAATAAGTCTTATAACCTCTTAGGTCAAGCCCTCTTCTTTTTTTTTTCTTCAGAATTGCTTTGGTACTCCCAACACTTAAGTCTTTCATATACATTTTGGATTAGTTGCCAAATGACACTATACCCAACATTGTAGCTCCTTTTTGTTTTTATCAGAATAGCATTGCATTTGTAGATAATTTTGGAGGAACTGACTTCTTTAAGATATTGTGCCTTTTTATGAACATGTCATCACGCTCCATTTATTGGGGCCTTCCTCAACATTGTTCAGTATTTTAAATTTCTTCATAACTATTTTATATAAAGTTAGATCTATTTTGGATACCTTATAATTTTTTTTCGGTGGTACCAGGAATTGAAACCGGGACCTCTTACATGTGAAGCACGCACTCAACCACTGAGTTCCACCCACTCCACAGATACCTTATAATTTTTGTTGCGATTGTGAATGGGATTATTTTCAATTACATTTTCTATTTGGTTATTGATACTATATATAAACACTGTTGCATTTTATATAATGATCTTACATCCAGTAATCTTCCTGGACTCTCTTATAAGAAATCCAGGTTCCCAACTCTTAAACTACTCTGGAAAGAAAGAAAAGGTTTGGGGTTCAAGATCACAGGAATATTTTTTGGAGACTCATAGAGGTATGCTATGAGTCCTTTCCACCAAATGGAAGGGGCAGGTGGGAGCTGCTTTCTCCTTCGCTCAAGCCAAGATATAAGGGCTTTGAAGAGCCTAATATTTTTCTTCTGCAGTTGGGGGGTCTCAGTGGATTGGTGCTCCTGAGCTCCTGACTTCCTTCTAGGAAATGTAAAGCATGAAAAGAGGATGGCTGGTTGTTTTGATAGTGGAGCAGAGGGCAGATGATGATATTCGTAGCCTGGAACACTGAAATTCATCAGGGCAAAGGATGCTTGAGTGTTTCTTAAGGATCAGACATAATTCAATGACAGAGCACCTGTGTGAGGTCATCCCAAGTCTTTTTCAGAAGAATCACCTAGAAGGATAAAAGACCCAACAGAAGGCAGCTGTCAGATACCTAGGGATTGAGGAAGGAGCTATTGATCATCTGAGCGCACCTCACTCAAGGGCCTTGCAGTAAGAAATCCCTGATAATGGGGAAGGGATTCCAAAAAAGCACAAAAGTGCCTCTGGAGGTTGTCAGCTTTAAATAGCTCCCATAGCCAGAGAAAACTAATATGATATTGTTGCTAGTTAAGCGGCACATTTCCTGCCACTTTAGCTCCTCTTCCTCTTTTTGATCCTGGTGTATGGTGATCAGAAACCACAGCTGGCAAGATAGAGGATGAGGTGTCAAAGTGCAAGGTTGGGAAGAGAGAGGAAAAGTCAAATTCCCCTTCAACCACTACCTCTCTAGGCTGCTAGCCTGTACTAGGCCTGTGTTGAGAAAAAGTACCTTTGTGAAATTTAATGACATTCAAATTTTTGGTTATTACACTGGACTGGATGTGTATATTACTAATTGCAGGGCTGTGTTTTATGCTGTTAAAAGGGACTAGAAAAGTCATGAGAATGCCCTTAATTTCATCCTGAGATAGGGAAAGAACTAGGCCTCCTGAATAAATGTAAAAGGACAGTGAAAGAGGAAAGCGTTGCTTTCTCATTACACTCCATGAGCCCTGCTTATTTTGTGTATTTAATATAATACATAAGACATGACATGATGTAAAATGGGAGACACTATATAGTAAAACGATGTTCTGGAGCCTGAATTTTAACCCTAGCTTTGTCATTTATCAGATGTCTAACCACTATGTGCTTCAGGTTGAGTTAAGAGCATTAAAGAGTTAAAATATTTAAAGTGCCTAAAACAGTGCCTGGAACATTGTATACAGGCAGTAAGTGTTAGCTAGTATTACAATAGTTTTATTTATGGTTAGTTGTAAAAATATTCAGCTACTACATCCCGCAAGTGCATGTTTGGGAGATACCAAACACATGACTAATTGCATTTGAAAATTTGTGAACAGTTTTAAAAAGTGGACTTTTTAAAGCTGCAAACTTTTTTTCCTTCTGAAAATGAAGGTTGATTGTACCTCTAGTCGAATATCATTAGTATTGTCAAGATTTTCACAAGATCGTGCTGGATGGGTTCCACAAAAATTCATGCTAGGTGGTTTCAGGTGCTGCTGCTTTGCTATTCAGCGAGGTTTTTTCACCTCTTGATTACGCCCTGTTTATTTCCCTCGGGACTATTCCCAAACTCTCCATTCTCAAGTCCTAACCCTTCAGCCATAGCCCCTGTTTTCATCTGATGACCTTCCACTAACTCCCCAGAAGAAAATCATTTGCTATGTGGTGCCCTGATTCCCTTACCATTCTCTCTGCCCTTCCCCAATCCCTTTCAGTCCTGTCTCCTTAAAAAAGTGCCCTTCCTTCTTCCCAAGGTGAACTTCCCAATCCCAGTTCTAATTGCCGCCTCCTACTCCCTGCTCGGTTAGTCATTCTCAACTTTAGCTTCATAATTTCCCTCTTTATATTTTTTTAACCCTATGTGGTCAGAATTCCCACCCTAAATCAAAAGGAAGAAAAATCTGACAGAAGCTCATTAACAAGGAACCAAAAAAATCCACATTTTAATAGCACTTTTTAATATATTAGAGGGTTGGGGTCAAAAGGTGAGGAAGAAAAGGTGGTGGAGAGAAATATCTAATGCAAAAGCAGCACACATTTTGGTTTCCACCCCCCTCTTTTACAGTGTGAACTAGCTACGTATGGTCTTCTTAATCAACTCCTGCAGAGGAGGGATTTCCTTACCCATCTTGTTTACGTTGTCATCTTCTCCCATACACACTCCAAACACTTTTTTTTACAGCCCTATAAACTATAACTGAAATACAATAAACAGCACATTTTTAAATATATAATTTGACAAGTTTTGACATATGTATATACCGTGTGCCTCCAGAAAACCACTGACCTGCTTTACTAGAGGTCAGTTTACATTTTCTATAATTTTATGTAAATAGAATCAGATAATATGTACTCTTTGTCTGGCTTCTTTTACTCAGCATAATTATCTTGAGATTCATCCCTATTGCTTCACAGTATCAATCAATAGTTCATTACTTTTTATTGCTGAGTTGCATTCCACTGTATGGAGTTTGTTTATCCATTAACCAGTTGATTGATATTAGGGGTTTCTTTTTCTAGATTTTTGGTATTATAAATAAAATTGCTATGAACATTCTTGTTCAAGTCTCTGTATGAACATATGCTTTCATTTGTCTTGGATCAAAATGTAGGGGAGAAATAGCTGAGTTAGAATGGTAGATGTATGTTAACTTCTTAAGGAACTGCCAAACGGTTTTCCAACCACTCTGAACATTTAAAATATTTCGAAGACTCATTTTTGTTTTGTAAATTATATGAGCGAAAGGTATGCTGGGTTAAATACTATGAAAAATACAAGATAAGGTTTTTAAAGAAAAATGTCTAGTCAACCATGTCTTCAATCAAGTCATAGGAATATAATCCTCTGCGTCTACATTGCTGAATAATATGCTTCAGTTATTTAACAATGTGAGGACACATGCCAAACAGAAATGCATGCACCAATCAAATAGCAGCTGTCCTTGGAGGACTGCTGATTAACCAGCAGGGCTGTGATAGCACGACAGCCCAAGCAGGGTGGCCTGGTGCCAGGAGCATAACTATCTCCTTCATTTCAATGGTTTTGGCAATGTGCACCACTCACATGTCTTAGCTCAAAGAAGCTTCCAATTTTCATGATCCCTATGGGAAATCAATTTCAGATAAGCTGATGATGGCACCATGTGCATGTGTGCACACATATATTCACACATAGAGTTAAATATAAACTTAGATATCTTCTGCCTTGCTCCATTGATACTGAAGGTCATAGTTGTGATTCAATACACCTTCTGACAATTCAAACATCTTCCCACTGGTACGTTATTAAACCTGGTGGGAGATCTGTGGCATTGCACTTAGTGAGCTTTCAGAGCCAGAACTAGGATGAGCAGGAGTCAGTGTAGATTGGTGGGACAGCTGGATGAACTCTGGCCCCAAACAGTGAGGAGAGACATATTGTAGCCACTAAAAGGTTGCAGAACATCATGAAGGGCAAAAGGTGCCAGGGAGGCAGGCTGCGTATAGAAAGCACTTCCCTAGATACTGCTGCTGCTGCTTCCAGTAACTTCCTGCTGCTATCACCCTCATTCAAGTTGGAAAGAAATTCTCCTTTAAAGATGGCACTTTGGGGACTCTGCCACCTCACTGTCCCTCATACTGTCCGTGAAGCAGAGCACATCACATCAAACTATGATGCAAGACATTTCAAGGCATTCAAGCTATATAAGGATTTGGTGAGTCCCAGGTATAGAGCTACCTTGGACACAGTTTAACACAGGGTTCAATTATTAACTTTTAAATTAAAAAATTTTTTTTCTTGCCAGGTACTACCTGATTTGATTACCACCAGGGGCTTTTTGACTTGTGAGGTTCACTCAGTTTCAGCTCAAAATAAGGCAGTCTCCTGAATCTCTCCACAAGTGGTGACCTCCAGGTCCACCCTTCTGGACACTCCTCTCTTACTCTTTTTCATACCCCTCCCCAATGGTTTTCAACTTGCTTTTCTCATCATTTCACAGTCCTCTTTTTTCTTTTTTTCCCTTCTAATACACTTTAATTTTTTTTATGCAGTTTTGTTATTATCCATTTACATTTGCCATTTACATTTAACCATGTATATGTTAGATTAACTTTTTTTAAACTTTATTTTGTACATTTAATAATTGAACAATAAAAAATTAAAAGCTAAAAAGTAAACACAGATGAATACATACATATCTCAATTAAATGTACTGGATACGTATAAATTTTTTTTTGAATCAAACAATATGTCACACAATATATTTGGTTCATAGTAATGCAATCATACAGTATTTGTCCTTTTGTGTCTGGCTTGTTTTGCTCAACATAATGTCCTCCAGGCTCATCCATGTTGTCATATGCTTTATGACTTCATTTCTACTTACAGCTGCATAATATTCCATCATGTGACTAGACCACAGTTTGTTTATCCATTCATCTGTTGATGGACACCTGGGTTGTTTCCAACTTTTGGCAATGGTGAATAATGCTGCTATGAACATCAGTGTGCAGTCACAGTCCTCTTCATGGAACTCTGCCTCTGCTAACACTTTCATGTTTGGATTTACCAGGATTCTGCCCATCCCTTTCTGTCATTCTTTGTCTATTCTCATCCCTTGAACAATCTTAGTTACTCAGAACTAGCTACATAATTTTTGAGGCCTAGTGCAAAAGGAAAATGGGAAGTCATTTTTTTCAACAATTATTAGGACTTTCAAGATGGTGACAGCAGAGCATTTAACCAATGTGGGGCCCTCCTAAGTGTTGGGGCTGGTGCACCTGCACAGAGAGAGATCGCCATGAGATGGGAGGTAGAGATGCAACCCAAGGAACCCTTACGATTGTGGCAAGCTAGTACCAGAATGCTACAGACTTTAGGGAGAAAGCATGGCCTTGCTGATACCTTGGATTTGGGGCTTTAGCTTATGAAACCACGAGTCAATACATTCCTGTTAAGCCAACCCATTGTGTGTTTGTCTTGCAAACTAAGTGTAATTTAAAATATATATTTTCATCTGTATTTCAATACAGCACTGTGTTTCAATGAAAGTGCAAGGACTCAGAGTGAGCACATGCAGTAGGCAGTCAGTCTTGTTCTAGGAATTTGACAGCTTGTGCTTTGAGCTGACTGTGGCCAGGCATGCTTCTCAGTAAGCAGGAGAAAGGAGACTCATGTAGCAAAACCAGGCTGTGAGCACCTGGCTTGGACTGTAACACCCATAATGGGATTGCATGTCTGGTGTGTGATGGTCGTATTTCCAACTTTCTACTGGTCCTCTTGGCTTAGATGTTCTGTAGGAATCTCAAATTCAAAATGCCCCTCACAAAACTCAACAATTCCTTTCCTTCTCAAATTTGCTTCTGTTCCTTGATCCCCTATTTCACTTAATGGCATCACTGACCAAGTTACTGAAGTTAAAAGTCCCGATGAATCCTCATTCTTCTCTCACTCCTTCACCCCAGCAATCCCCCCTGCCACCCCCCACAAGCCCTCCAGAATCCATAGACACAATGATGAACAGATTTGACTAGAAAAAATAGCTCTCTAAGACAAAAGACATCATACAAGACAAATAGACCAAGTGAAATATTGTTTATAATATTTATTGAATATTTATAACCTATTCTATAATCACTATACGATTATTGGTTCTCTTCCTATTTTTCTCATTATATCACAGATAGAATTACCATACAGATTATTTAAAATGCTCATAAATCAATAAATATTTGAGTCCTTATTTGACTCAAATAAGTCATCCCTGCACATGGTCCATCAGTCCCTTCTACTCAAACCTATATGTGATGCAGGAGTTTTTAGGTGTACTTCCAGAGACTGTATCCTCTGGCCCACCTATGTGCCAGCTGTGCCTAGAATCTCGGTGGAGCTGCAACTCCTACCCTACAGCTCAATGGACTCATCCAAGTAACCTGGCGAGGAGACGACGATGGGCAACGGCCATCCCAGGGAATGGAGAGGGCCTGCAGCTGAAGGCAAGATAATCCCATCCACTGTATCCATGGGATATAAGCCCTCTCTCACGTGGAGGTGGAGTGGACATCACCTTCCAAGTCCCCTCAGGATTGGGGGAGGAGCTGTGGACTAGAGTGGACTT
>JAQZBX010003862.1:0-63135 GCA_029593785.1 Cabassous unicinctus
AAAAAAAAAAAGAAAAAAAAGAAGTTTTCATATGTTGGCTCTTAAACCCACAAGAAGAGAAAGCAACATGGTAAACTTTACTATCCTTCTGTGTTTACATTAAGATTATTTTTATAATTAGTCAATGAATTCTAAATGTGGTTTGGACTATGTTAGTTTTTACCATATACAATTAAAATATACAATTAGAATACCCTGATGACTATTGATTAAATTTAAAGTGTTAAAGTTTCTTAAACAAAGTAACCTAACTATTAATATTTATTCATTTCCTTGAAGTTACTGTTAAGAACTTGAATTGCAGTTGGGCATGACTCATGAAATATACTTGTTCTAATTACATCAATATTGATTACCTAAAATGTGCAAATTTCCATCATATAAAACAATCATATAAATGCCTATCACTTATATTCACTTCCTTAGTTGAAAACCAACTTTCAAGGCAAAGACATCATTTGGTATTTATTCCTCCTAAAATCATAAATCTATCCATTAATGTAATACTATACAATGTTTAATAAATATATAGTATCCTTCCAATAATCATTTCCTTATGGCATTGTCTATTCCTTTTTCTTTTTAAAAAATATAATACCCAATTTCAAAAAATCCATACCAAAATTTCAACTACTTTCATTTGCTTTCCTTGAAAAATATCAAGTCAAGAACAAAATATATATTTTCCAATATTGATTATCATTTCCCCAAATGTAATTGACATTAAATTCATTTTAATATATGTGGAATGAGTGCAGAAATAAACAAAGAAATAAACACAATGGAATAAAGTACACAGCTACAGAAAAGCTCCTTTAGGAACACAATATATAATAAAAGTATTGAATGGTAGTCTATGTACTTTCAGTTAATGGTGATTGGGCAACTGTATAGTCATTGACAATAAGAGAAATTTCACTCCTGCTTTTCACTATGCACAAATGATGTGGTATAAGGACAACACACAAAATTCAAATCTATAATAGCTTAGATACTAACATTGATAACATCTTCAGGATACCACCCTAGGTAAGTATCTATCATATAAGAAGAAAACACAAACTACAAAGGGAAAATATTGATTATATTTGAATTGAGAATGTCTGTTCCACCAAAGATTTAGAAAAGCTCAACATTTTATGTAACAAACTGCAGAAATGTACATGTCATTAAAAATGTAGACAAGAATATCCCAGAAGGGAATTCTAGATTTACTTTATTGTATGATAAAACTGAATGTATCACACTAATGAAGGATGTTTATGTGGGAGGTTGTGGGAGGTGTGGGAAGTGGGGCATATGGGAATCCCTATATCTTATGTGTGACACTTATATAATCTAAGTATTTTTTTAAAAATAAAAAAATTTAAAAAAATTAAAAACATACACATACTCAAACTAAACTCATTAGAAGCATTTCAAATGTGTCTAATGAATTCTAATGAAGTCTAATCAATCCCTATATTTTTTACATAATCTAAAGCTTTTTTAAAATAAAAAATAAAATTAAAAACTAATTAAAAAAAGAAATAGAAAATAGAACACAACTATAACAAGAAAAGATATTGAATCACAAGTCAAAAACCTGATCAGATACTAGGTTAGGGAGACAACAATAAAAAAAGGCAGATTAAGTTTCTCTAAGAGCCTGTTCCCCCACAGAAATACTGGAAGTGTGAGCAAAACCTGTCAGTGAACTTTAAAGAAAATCAAGAAAATAGTCAAAGATTTATATCAACCAAGCAAATATTCATACAATAAAGGTCACTAATAGTTGCCCAGAGAGGCTGAGGGTGTACTATCTCTCCTCTTATCCTGTCAGGGTGAGGATGGAATCAGAGATGTGTCCAACAGTCTAGTCCATGCAGGCTGAAAGCTGCTGCAGTTGCCTGGAGAGGCTGAGGGGTCACTGATCCTTCTGCCTTGTCAGGAGCAGGGATGGAACCACAGGAATGCCCAGCAAATATAGTCCATATGGGCTGAAAGCACTTGCAGTTGCCCAGTTGGAGGTTATCCTACTGGGGGCAGAGATGTATCCACAGGTTTGCCCACCAATCTAGTCCATGCAGGTCATAAGTGGCTGCAGTTGCCCAGAGAGCCTGAGGGCACACTCTTCCTCCTCCTGCTCTGGTGAAGGCAGTAATCAAATAGAAAGAAAGATACACGTACAAGTCAATAGAATAGACTTGAGAGTCCAGAAATCAACATATGCATCTATGGTCAACTTATTTTCAACAAAGTTACCAATAATATACAATGGAAAAAGAATGTACTTTTCAAGAAATATTGCTGGAATACTTGGATATCCACATCAAGAAAGGAAGTTAGATTTTTCTAGGCATGTAATCTCATCAAAGACAAAATTTACCTCAAATAAATCAAAGATATAATAAATAAGAGCTAAAACTAAAGATTTGTCAGAAGAAATAGCTTATGCTTTTCTTATGTATTATATATTTCTGAGCATGCATCTAGCTCTGGGCAATTGTGTTTCTATATTGTCCTGTGAGACATTATATTTTGTTGTTTTAAGCCACCAACTTTGTAGTACACCTTAATGGCAACCCCTGGTAACTAACATAGTTTTGGCAGGAAGTGGAAGTTTTGAGGTACTTGATGGTAAAATCCTTGATTGCCTTAGAATGCCTGTTGGGGGCTCAGAAGGAAGTGAGGAGAGTTAGAGAAATTGTATATCATCTATGAGACATCATAAGCAGAATATTGTTAAAAATATTAATGTGAAATGTGCTTCTGGTGAGGCTTCTTATGGAAATTAGACATGTTATTGAACATTGGAGGAAAGGTTATCCTTGTTTTAAACTGGAGGAGAATATGGGTGAATTATGTTTTTCTGTGTAGAAAGCAGAACTTGTAAACATGGATGTGTATGTTAAGATCAGGACATTTCCAAGTAAAATATGGAATGCCCTTTTTTTTTTCATGCTGCTTGTAAGGTGTGAGAGTAAACAGATAAGTTAAATAAAGAACTTCTAACCAAATATGAACCAGCACTTGATGATTTGGATAGTCACAATCTATTCAGATAATGTGCTTTGGAGAGGCTGGGACAAAGATGTGAATGGGCAACAATTTTATAAAAATATTAACTGTGTGACTGATGGAGACAATACAGCATCTCAGGAGAAGACAAGAGCAGAGATACTATTCTCCAGGAAAGATCTGTGGGCAACACTCTTGGCTGATAACTTGCACTCCCATAAATTGCAAAGAGACTGAAGTTTTTGAGAATTGTAGACCAGCAGATACAGTAATTTCTGGATATAATTGACTTTAGAAATTGAGAGAAGAAGGCATAAAGAGAATCTGTGCATGAGCACAAATTTTGTATATGAAAAAATACTAGTATATTAGAATCTATAAAATGGCATGGTGAATATTACTGAGGCAATAATTAAAACAGAAATAAAACTGCAATTCTTCTATATTATGATGATTCATGTGGCTTCTTTTTCATCTCTGTCAATCGTGTCAATCAATGAACAGAAATTCACAATTTTAATTAAGTACAATTCCATTTGTGTTTACCATATGATTAGTTTCTTTATAACCATGAGTCATAATTTTGCTTATTGAAAATCAGGAAAACCCTGCCTTATATAGCTTCTAGAAGATTTATTTCTTTGTTTTTATTTGTTTATTTGTTATATTACCTTTCATCAATAAGCAAGCATATTTTCCTGTCCTTTACCTAATATTAATGGTTAGAATTTGAGAAGTTTGGAAAAGACTATTTTTTCAAAACAGGTATCAATTTTTTCCAATCACTTTTATAGAAAGGACCATTCTTTTTCCCTTTGAATGAACTTCTCTTGTAAATAGGGCTATGTATATATGTAGGTATATGTATGCTTTCTTTATTCTGTTCCATTGATCAGTCTTTTCATCAACACCATATGGCTTAATTACTGTTGCTGTGTAGATATCATGAATTCTGTCAGTGTAAATTATCCAACTTTAGTATTCTGCAAATTTGTCACAGATTTTTTGATCACTGGTTTTCCTAGATAAAGTTTAAGAATAGCTCATTTTTAGAAATGGCACACACAAATAAAACTATTTGCATTTTTATTAATAATTTGTTAGATTGAGTGGATAGGTTGATAAGAATCAATAACTTAAAATGTAGAATTCTCTTATATATGAAGAAGACATCAATGTGTGCATTGCCATATGATGAAAAATCCAACGTTAGTAAGAATCAATAACTTACAATGTAGAATTTTCTTATATATGAAGAAGACATCAATGTGTGCATTGCCATATGATGAAAAATCCAAGAAACTTCAAAGTTTGCCAGCTAGACAAAAGATCATGGACTTTAAGAAAGCAAGACTCCTTCTATTCTCTGAAACCATGAGGCAATAAATTCCAATCAGTTGTGATATTTGTTTTAGTATCCAGTAACTGGGTAATTAAAAAATCAGATACAATTACTGCACTGAACAGTTTGGATATAACTCCATTTTATATCTTATAAATGTTAAAATGCAAATTAATGAAAAGTAATGATATATCCATGTACAATATATAAAGATATAATTTTTTGCAAGTAAAACACATAGATGGGGTTGCAGGGGTATGAAAATGTTGCAGTATCTGCACTTACTTTAAATATAAATGAATTAAATTATCTGGTCAAAAGGCAGATATTGGCAGAATGGATAAAAAAGCAGAAACCAAGTCTATGCCATTTACATAAGACTCACATTAAATTCTAAGAGACTAGTGGGTTAAAGTGAAAGGATAAAAATTATCAGAAGATATAGTAACAAAAAAGAGCTGGTGTAGCTATACCAATATCAGATGAAATATACTTTAAATCCAAAACTGTTACAAGTGAAAAAGAAGAAAAGTGCATGGAGACAGCATAATCAATTGAGCAACAGCAACAATAAAATTCTGAACACATAAGCATGTAAAAGTAGAGCTTAAAAATCCATGAAGAAAATATTGACAGATTTGAAAGAAGTAGATGTTTCTACATTCATAGTAGGAGAATCCAATACACCATTTTCAATAATGGATAGGGCATCTGGACAGAAGCTAATGAAGAAATAGAAGACTTGAATGAAACTATGAAACAAGTATCTCTAACAGAAATATACAGAAAACTTCACACAACAGCAGAATCACATTCCTCTCTTGTACACATGGATCATTCTCAAGAATATACCAATGACAAAACAAGTCTCAACAAATTTATAGATATTAAAATTACACGGTGAATCTTATCTGACCACAAAAGAAGGAATCTAGAAATCAGTAACAGAGAGAACTGGAAAAGTCACAAATATTTGGCTATTAAACAACACATTCTTAAACAACCACTGGGTCAAAAAGGAAATCTCAAGAGAAATTAGAAAGTATCTTTAGGTGAACGAAAATGAAAGCATGACATGCCAAATCGTATAGATTGCAGTGAAGGCAATCCTGAAAGGGAAATCTATAGTTTTAAATTCATAGAATAAAGAAGTGATAACTCAAATCAGAACCCTAATCTTTCTCCAGGAAAAAATTAGAGCAAACTAAATCTAAAATAAGCAGAAGGATGGCAATAACAAAGCTCATATAAGAGACAAATGAAATAGGGAACAGGAACAAAGGAAACATAGAATCAATAAAGCCAAACCCAGTTCTATGAAAATATCAATAATATTAAAAAAACTTTTCCTAGACTGACAAAGAAAAAAAGACAAAGGACAGAAATAATTAAAATCAGAAATGAAATGGGGGTCATTAATAAAGATACCACAAAAATAAACAGGTTTATGAGTGGATACTCTGAAAATTGTACACCAATATATTAGGAAACTTAGAGGAAATGGAAAAATTCCTATAATGTAAAAATATAAAAATACAAAATATAAATACATAAAATAAAAAAATACTAAATATAAAAGTACAAAAATAAGAAATATATAAAAATATAAAAAATACCTACATTGGTTCAATAATATATAGGCAATGTCAACAAATCAACAGCAATTAAAGAGACTGAATCAGTAAATAAATCCTCTCAACAACACCAAACAACAAAACCACATGGCTTCACTGATTAATTTTTTCAAATGATCCAAAAAGAATTAACACCAATCCTTCTCAAATTCTTCCCCAAAATTCAAGGCTATGAACAACCCCCTAACTCATTCCATGAAGCCAAAATCAATTTATTATCAATGTCAGATAACGGCAACATAAAAAATTACAGACCAATACCCTTTATGTATATAGATGCAAAAATGCTCAACAAAATTCTACCAAACTGAATCCATCAGCACATTGAAAGAATTATACACTATGTTCAAACTAGATTTATCAAAAGCATGCAAAGTTGTTACAACATAAGAAAATAATTTAATGTAATGCATCCCATGCCTGAAATAATCCAGAAGGCTTCTTGATAAAACACACTTAGAAATCCAGGAATGTAGGGAACTACCAGATCATGATAAAGTGCTTAGATGAAAAATGCATAGCTAACATCATAATAAATTGTAAAAGCCTGAAAATTTCTCCCCAGAACAGGAACAAGAAAAGGATACACACTATAGCCAATGCTTTTCAACATTTTACTGGACATCCTAGCCAAAACGATTAGGGCAAAAATGACATAAAAGGCATTCAAATTGGAAAAAAAGAAATTAAACAAATCCAAAATACAAATGAATTTATTCTATAGCTAGAATTTCATGGAAAATCTGCAGCAAAGCCTATGGAGCTAATAAACTCAACAAAGTTGAAGGGGTAACAAGATCTATGCACAAAAATCAGTGATGCTTCTATATACCTGTAATGAAATCAAATCTTGTAATCAAACAAACATGATACTGACACAAGGATAGACATATATGAGCAAAGGAATTCATTGGAATAGAATGGAATTGATACTTCCAAAACAAACCCTCACTATGGCCAACGGATTTTTATAAAGTTGCCAAATTCACTCAATGGTGTAAGAATATTTTCTTCAATAAGTCGTGTTGGGAAGACTAGATATCAATATGCAAAAGAATGAAGGGGTATCCCTTAGCTCACACTAACACACAATACATAACTGAAAATGGAACAAACATCTAACAATAAGATCCTAAGTGATACAACTACTAGAAGAAAACACAGGGGAACATATTCAGGTCCTTGTGTTTGACAAAGGTTTCTTAGACTTTAAACCAAAAGCAGAGCAAGAAAAAAAATACATGAATGGGCATCCAAAAATAAAATAAAAATCATGTGTACTGAAGGATTTATCAAAAAAGTAATAACAACAACCCATGGAAAGGGAGAAAATATTTGGAAAACATTTATGAAATAAGGTTTAATATGCAGATATTTAAAGAAAACCTGCAACTCAACAACATAAAAACAAAGAACTCAATTTTAAAAGTTGTGCAGAAAGACTGAAATAGACATTTTTCTAAGGAAGAGATACAAATGAACAATAAGCACATGAAAATATGTCCTATATCGTAAGGATGAGGGAAATGGAATTCAAAGAATAGAATGAGATAACATTATGCACTGAAGAAAATGGTTATTGTAAAAAATGTAAAATAAGAATTGCTGGAAAAAGTGTGCATAAATAAGATCACTCATTCATTGTTGCTGGAAATGTAAAACAGGGCAGTAAATGTGGCTTTGGCATTTCCTCAGAAAGTATACAATTACCACTTGCCTTTGCAATCCCACTTCTAGGTATATCCACCAACAAATTGAAATCAGTGACTATTACAGATATTTTCACAGTGATGTTCATAGCAACGTTATTCACAACAGCAAAAAATTGGAAGCAACCTAAGCATCCATCATCAGATGGCTGGATAAAGAGAAGGCGGTATACATGCATATATAAGATGCTTGGGTTCATGTGTCAACTTGGCTAGGTTATGATGCCCACATGTTTGGTCAAGCAAGCACTGTACTGATTGTTACTGTGAAGCTATTTCATGGATTTAAACCATCATTAAATTGATTTGATCTATGACAGTCATTATTGAAATGATGAAAATATTCTAATAATGATTGAAGTGATGAACACACAACTATGTGATTATGTCAAATACCATTGATTGTACACTTTGGATGAATTGTATGCTTTATTAATACATTTCAATAAAATTGATTTGTTAAAAAATTAAACAAGCAAAAAATATGGGTAATTCACATAAAAATTAAGATCTGGCTTTACAATATAACTCACATGCTCTGGCAGTACTAGGAATATATGAAACTGGCAGCAGTATGCTGATGCCTCCTGCAGGCTTCAGGAAAAGTTTCCTGAGGAGGTCCTGGCAGGGATCCTTATTGAAGCCCAGATGAGATGGCAAGGTACAGAGAGGGCAGGCTGAGGGACAGCATGGTGTACAAAGACATGACCTGTCTGAAATGCAGGGTGCAAATCAGCAAGTGGCAATGAGGCTGTAGTGCTGGGTAGGGATGTCCAGTTCACAAAGAACTCTGTGTGCCCTGAAGAAGAATATTTTATTTTGGAAATTGTGGAAGTTGGGGTGGGAGGGCATTTCTGTAGTAAACATCGTTACACAGAGAGAAATCTGGCCTTTGCCATTGACATCTATGAGGTGATCTTTAGGGCCTTGGGATGTTCTGCCTTATAGGAGGGTCTTTGTTTACCTGGGGTCTTTGTCTAAAGGACAATCTATCAATGTGATTTAGGATGGGGGGTTTCAGCTACGCTTTATCAGTTTTCCCTCTGAAGGAATGGGAGAAAAAAGGCTTACTGACCTCTGGAAGGGAATGGAGAGGTCAACTGTGCAGAAATTAAGTGATTGAGATTCAATAATAATTCTGGATGGTAAAGCCTTTGATAAGCTTCCCTGTTGGCAATAATACAGACATATACCCATGCATTGATGCCAGGAAAGCAACATGTCAATAACTCAAGATGGATAGAAAAAGAAGGCTCCATGTTTGGTAATTCTCCAGACAATGCCTGATGTGCTTCTTCTCATGTATGATTTTAATCTGTAATCTGTATTTCTTCTGTGTATTAAGCCATAAACCATGGGCATAACAATTTTCACTGAGGTCTGTGTGTCCATCTAGCAAGCGATCAAAACTGAGATTGGTTTTGGGAACTCCCTGACTAGATTCAATGTCTCTAATGTCTCCCACAGACATGTTGAAATCCTAACTCCCAGTTTTGTGGATGTGAATTCATTTGTAAATCAGATCTTTCAAGATGTTAAGGCCAGCTGACTCAAGGTGGACCTTAATAAAAAAGACTGGAGCCCTTATAAGCAGAAGAAATTGGATTCAGTAAATTACAATTCAGAGGCAGAGACACAAGTACTAAATCACTATGTGATGGATGAAAAGGTTGCTTACTAGCAAGCCACAACCAGAACTCAACAGATTTCAGGGAAGTGCTGGCCTGCCAAAACCTCAAATTTGGGTATATAGCCTCCAATAAATTCCTATTGGTTAAGCCAAACAGTCTATGGTAATTTGGTATAGCAGCCCTGGCAAGCTAAGAAAACCCTTACCTTACAAATGTTCACAAGTAGGGAGGGCTTGATGGAACTGTCCCTGTAAGTATTTCTTTGGCCAACTGCTCACAGCATTGAAGGATTTTAAGCTGCAAACTGGCATCAAATTTACATTTCAAAAAGACAGCAAAAAGGAAGAAGATTGGAGGAGAAAAAGACTAGTGGCAATAGACCAGAGACATGGGTCTACAGTAATTTAGGCATAAATGGTGAAAGACCAAACTGTGAAAATGGCAGGGAGACAGATGTCAGGGTCATTATTGGCATAGACACTGCAGAAATGCTGAAAACGTACATCTCCTTCAATACAAGGAGAATCTCGTGTATGAAATGCATTCTCAGGATAATTAGCTCCTCCCCCCATTCCAGGCACCAAATGTGTCTCAGTTATTTTTCAAAGTGCCTTCTCTGGAGAAATTATGTGAGATTGGAATTTCAGGTGCAGAAACTTAATTCTTCTGGCTTAAAAGACACTCTCCAACTAACACGTATTTAAATTATATGTCCTTTTGAAATAGATTTTCTTGGCTTTTTCCATTGCATCTTATTTAGTAATTACTAAAGACCTTTTCATTTTCTTCAGCAGACAACAGGTTGCTGCTCCTTGGAAGATTACCTTAGGCAAGAATTCCCAAACAGCATCTCTTGCATGTCAACATATCCAACTGACCTGGTAACAGCACTCTCAAAGGTAGGGGCACATCCCCTTCCCTCCTGTGGTTCAGAAGTTTAAGTCAGGGAAAAATGAACCAGCCTGGATCATCTGTGAATCACTTTTCCCTTGAGATTTACTTTATCAGTCTTTCACAAAAGACAGAAACAGGTGGGTTTGTTGAAGGCAGGAAACAAATTTTGACTGCCTTAGTGCATGCAACAATACCCATGACAATGTTTATAACATTTGCTGCTTGGAACAGAGTTAAAAATATTTTCCTTTTGAGGTTTGCTGGCCAGCTACCGACAGAACAATGTGTGGCTTCAGACTTAATATATGACAAGAAATATTTAAATCAATATCCAATCCACTGTTAATAACTTAATAATAGATAATGACTCTTGGATAGTTATGTGCCAGATACTCTGCACTTTTAATACTCACATTAAACCAAATATGTAGGTACTAGTATCCTTTTCATGATGCAAATTAATTAATTGACCCAAGGGCATACAACTAGTAAGTGGTAGAAGCTGGCAATCCTAACCAGTGAGTTTAACCACTCTGCTACATTGCTTCCAGGGTCTGAGAAGCCCTTTTTTTAGTGGCTCTGAATTTTGGACTCAATGCAAGTGCTTTCAAATTAGGGTTAATATTTAAACCTTACACCTGAGGATGTACTGATAATGCCCCTTTGGGTAAAGAAGGACATGTGGGAGACACAGCTGATTTGGTGGTTTGGACAGGATGGAGGGAGTGCACAATGCACTGCATGTAGCATCACAGCACAGCTGTGGCAAGGAGGGGTCATGCATTTACTGGAGCATGTGGGAGAGCTGGGTCAGGGCAGCAAACAGTCCTAACCCAACAGCAATGTTGTCCTGTAGGAAGACCAATAAAATGCTTTAATAACCTCTGAGGAGATTTGTTTGGCCATTCATTGATTCCTCATAGGCTTTTGTTTTGTTTTTGTTTTGTAATATTAAAATATTTAATTATGAAATATTTCAAACTTACAGAATATAATAAGGCAAACACATATGCAGCATTGAATTGAAATAGTTTCCCACATGAACACAACAACCAGTTTAAAAGTGCAAGTTTGGAAAAAAGTAATCTATGCAAAAAAGTAAACAAAAAGAGCTGGAGTAGTGATACTAATATCAAACAAAATAGATTTCAAACGCAAAATTGTTGTAAGGGATGAAGAAATTCATTACATATCAATAAAAGTAGGAATTCACCAGGAAGAAATAACTATACTAAATATTTATACACCTAACCTGAGTTCCCCAAGATACATGAGGCACACACTGGCAAACCTGAAAGGAGAAATAGATGTCTCTAAAATAATAGTCAGAGACTTCTATGGGAATGCTTTGGTTAAAATATCTTTGAAATAGCTAAAACCTGCTTTGCTGCACAAGCAATATACTGCTGCATGAGAAATAGCTGCTGTTATTGGTTCCTGCTGAAAACAATAAGAACTTTCTTACTCTACACAGTTAGTTAGAGCTTTCTGTTTCTCCAATATCTCCTGCACAGACCAGAATTTTCTGAGCATATACAGTTACAGCATGTGCTTAAGCATACCTTCCAAATTGGCTGGACTGTATATATACTGGAGCAGAATAATAAATGAGGCCTCCCCCCAAAATACTAAGCTTCAGAGTGTTTCAATTTTGTTCCCACAGCATGTGCTGTCTGCAAGAAACTCACCTTAGTCCCAAGGATGCAAATTGATTGCAAGTGAAAGTCTGGGAAAAGATATTCCATGTATGCATTAACCAAAAACAGCTGGAGTAGCTATACATACATCAGATAAAATAAACTTTAAGCAAAGCTACTATTAGATACTAGAAACAGACCTTCACATCTATGGTCAAGTAATGTTTGATAAAGCTATCAAACCCACCCAGGTGGGGCAGAACAGTCTATTCAAAAAATGATACTAGAAGAACTGGATATCCATATCAAAATGAAGGAAAGAGGATTCCTACCACACACTTTCTGCAAAAATTCATCAAAATGGATCAAATACCTGAATAGAAAAAACAAGAACCATAAAACTCCTAGAAGAAAATATAAAGAAAGATCTTCAAAACATAGTGGTAGGCTGTGGTTTCTTAATCCTTAAACCAAAAGCATGAACAACAAAAGAAATAATGGATAAATGGGATCTTCACAAACTTAAGAGACTTTTATGCTTCAAGCAACTTTGTCAATAAGGTGAAAAGCTAGCCCACTCAGTAGAAGAAAGTATTTGGAGACCACTTATCCAATAATGGTCTGATATACATGTTATATAAAGAGAGCATACAGCTCAACAATAAAAGAGCTAGCAATCCAATTTAAAAATGGGCAGAAGTCTTAAATAGATATATCTCCAAAGAGGAAATGCCAATGGTGAATAAGCACTTTAGAAAATGTTCAATATTACTAGCTATTGGGAAATTTTAAATCAAAACTACCATGAGATGTCATCTCCCACCTCACAGAATGGTCATTTAAAAACAAAAGAAAAGAAAACTAAACAAAACAAAACGGGAAGATGGCATCAGATTAAGCAGGCAGGGCTCAACTCTCTCACAAAAACAATGGAGAAAGAGCCAAAAGTTGTCTGAAGCAGATGCTTTGGGGGTCAGCACACCAGGACAGTGCTTCACAAATCCCAGGAAAGTGAGGGACAGAGAGATGAAGAACCTGGAACAACAAACATGTGATACCAAACCCCTACAGAGGGTGAGAACGGCTCTCATCTCCCACCTCCAAGATATGAAGCTTGGGTAAAACTCCTGGCTAACTAGAGCTGACTGAAAGGGGAAGAGAGACTCTTCAAATCTGCCACCTGTTACAAAGGAAGAGGGAGAGGAAATCAGGAGGCTTTTTTCAGAAAATTTACCAGCAAAGCCTGCATTGAATATTGGCTCTGTCCAGACCAAAATGCAGGAAAATGGGGACAGAAATATCTCAGTGGAAAGGTGCACTGATGAATGCCATCTGCTGGCGGGTATGGAAATTGCATGGACAAAAACTTTTTGGTTCATTCTCTACCCTAAGAGCTAAGAGAAAATCTGCACCAGATTAGTGAGTCCCTGGCAAGATTTTGATAATTTAAGCTGGACAATTTTAAAGACTTTGAATAAATTAAATCAAATATCAAAGAAGAGCAGTTAAAAAAATAAGCAAGTAAGAGAAATTGACTATCACTGTAAAGTCATCAACATATTCAGATGAACAGACATAAATAAAAACTTACAAGCCATGCTAAGAAATAAGAAGAGATGGCCCATCCAAATGATCAAAGGAAATATCATGAACAGATACAGGATTTAAGATAATTATTCAATGATAATTGCACATCTCTCTTAAATAAATTCAAAGAATTGAAACAAAATATGACTAAAGAATAAAAGGATATTAAGCAGTGATTACAGGAGCATAAAGAACAATTTGAAAGACTACAAAGAGAAGTAATGTCCATTATGGGAATGAAACACACATGAATGAGTTTTAAAATTCACTAGATGCATGTAAGAGTAGATTTGACTTGCTTGAAAATGGAATTAGTGATTTCAAAGACAGAACATCTGAACTGGAAATGATGGGAGAATAGAAAGAGAAGAGAATGGGAAAAATGGAACAAGAACACAGGGAATTGAATGACAATGCAAAACACACAAACATACACATTATTGGTTTCCCAGAAGAAGAGAATGTAAAAGGGATAGAAAGAATATTTGAGGAAATAATGACCCAAACTTCCCAACCCTTATGTAAGCTATAAATATCAATATCCAAGGAGGAAAAGGCACTCAAACAGAATAAATATGAATAGACCTACAACAAGACACCTACTACTCAGAATGACAAATATCAGATATAAAAAGAGGATTCTGAAAGAAGCAAGAGAAAAGCAAAGCATCAAATACAAAGGAACCTTGAAAACATTAAGTGCAAACCTATCATTAGAAATACTGGAGGCAAGAAGCAACAGGTACAATCTATTTTAGGTACTCAAAGAGAAAACCTGCCAGCAAGAATTATTATCTGAAAAAGCTGTCCTTCAAAAATAATGGTGAATACAAAGACTTCACAGACAAAAAACACCGGATAGAATTTGTAACCAAAAGACCAGAATTACAAGAGATACTAAAGGGAATGCTACAGCCTGAAATGAAAAATCATGAGCAAGAGATTGGTAGAACAGTGTAGAAATAAAAATTATTAGGGAAGGTAAATTAAAGTGTAAAAAGAGAGACAGTATGATATGAGAACAGAAAGGCAAAGAACAATATGGATGATGTAATAATGTGTTTACTGTAATAATATTGCTTCTTAATCATTGAACTCTCCAATGAAAAGTCATAAACTGATAGAACCAATAAAAATATACGAGTCACCTGTATGTTTTCTACAAGAAACTCCCCTCAGAAAAAAAGGATACCACAAGGTTAAAAGTAAAAGGTTGGAAAAAGATTTTCCACACAAATAGTAAACAAAAAAGAGCTTGAGTAGCAATATTAATATTGGACAAAATAGATTTTAATTGCAAAACTCTTATAAAGGGTTAAAGTAGTCATGATATATTAAAAATAACATTTCAACAGGAAGTAATAACTATACTAAATATGTATGCACCAAACCTGAATGGTCCAAGATACATGAGACAAACACTGGTAAAGTTGAAGGGAGAAATAGATGTCTTTACAATAATAGATGGAATCTTCAATACACCAGTATCAGTATTGAATGTTCTCAATCTGAAAAAAGAATAAATAAGCAGAGAGCTTGAATTATATAATAAATGTCCTAGACCTAAAAAACCTCTATAGAGCATTGCACCCTCAAAAAGCAGGACACAACATTCTTTTCAAGTGCTCATGGATCCTTCTCCAAGATAGACAATATGATGGGTCACAAGACAAGTCTCAGCAAAATTAAAAAGTTGTTTAAATTATATAAAACCCTTTCTCTAATCCAAATGGAATGAAGCTGGAAATTAATAAATGATGGGAAAAAAGGAAAATTCATAAATATATCATATTAAACAATACACTCTTAAGTAATCACTGCATAATAGAAGAAATTGCAAGAGAATTGAGAAAATATCTTGAGATGAATTAAAAAGAGAACATTTCTGTACAAGAATAATGAGCAAAATGAGGAGGAAATCAAGAAAAAATTCCATTTAAAATAGCAACTGATTGTGGGAACATGGCCAATGGATTAGGCAGGTAAGGCTTAGCTCCTACTAAAACAACAAAGGAAATGCTGGAGGCTGCTCTGGGGACCTCCTTTGGAACACAGCAAACCAGGACACTGCTTACCAACTCCCAGAAGAGTGAGGGTCAGAAACACAAAGAAGCCAAAATAAGTAATTGGAACATAGACAACAGCAAGGAAATAGAATAAGAAGAACAAAGTGTCAAAGAGAAAACTTAACACACACATACAAACTGCAATTAAATAAAATGCTAGAATAAAGAGAGTAGCTAATAAACTGAATAAACCCACTAAGATAAAAAGAGTACCAGAGAGCAACAAAAATTACAAACCATCCTGAAAACAGGAAGGCATGGCCCAGTCCAATGAACAAATGAAAAACCAGAAAGATATGCAGAATATTTAACAACTAATCAAAGCTGTCAAAACAAATATCATGGACCAACTTAATGAAGTGAAGGAAGAGATTAAGGATATTAAGAAGACAATGGGAGAATATACTGAAAAAATTGTAAGCATACAAAAAATGATAACATATGATGGTGATGAAAGGCACAATCCAAAAAATCACAGAGAAACTGGAAGCACATTACAGCAGATTTGAACAGACGGAGGAAAGAATTAGTGATGTGGAAGACAGTACATCTGAAATCAAAGAGATAGAATAGATAGATTAAAAGATAGAAAAAATCCAGCAGGAACTTAGGGATTTGAATGACAACACAAAATGCAAAAACATACACATTATATGTATCCCAGAGGGAAAAGAAAGGAAAGGGGAGAGAAGGAGTGTAGAAGGAAATAATGGCTGAAAAGTTCCCAACTCTAATGAGGAAGGTGGATGTATATGTCCAGGAAGTACAGTTAACCCCAACTATGTAAATCCCAACAGGCTCACTCTAAGACACATACTCGTAAAACTGCCAAATGCTCAAGACAAAGAGAAAATACTGAAAGTAGAAAGAGAAAGGAGAACAATCACATACAAGGGAAGCTCAATAAGATTAAGTGCTGATTTCTCATCTGAAACCATGGAGGCATGAAGGCAGTGGTATGACATAGTAAAGGTACTAAAAGAAAAACTTCCAGGCAAAAATACTCTATCTAGCATAGCTGGCATTCAAAAATGATGGAAAGTTCAAAATGTTCACAGATAAACAGAAATTAAGAGTGAATGCCAAAAAGAAACTTGCACTTAAAGAAATACAAAAAGGAGATCTGCAGGTCGAAAGGAAAAAACAGGAGAAAGAGTGTTGGAGGAGAATGAAAGAACAACTAAAGAGACAAAAAGAGAAATAAAAAACAACATATGACATACATAAACCCAAAGAAAATATGGCTAATGTAACTAATTCCTTCAGAATAATAACACTGAATCTTAATAAATTAAACTCACCAGTCAAGTAACACAGATTGGTAGAATAGATAAGGAAATATGACCCATCTATATGTTTTCTACAAGAAATCCAAATAAGACCCAGTGATTCAAGGAGGCTGAAAGTAAATGGCAGGAAAACAATTTTACAAGCAAACAACCCAAAAAGGGTAGGAGTACCTATACTAATATTGGACAAAATAGACTTTAAATGCAAAACTACATAACAGACAAGGAAGAACACTATATATCAGTAAAAGGGGTAATCTTTCAAGAAGAAAGAACAATCATAACCATTTATACATCTAATTGGGACACCTCAAAATATATGAGGCAAACACTGGAAAAACTAAGTGGAGATATAGATGCCTCTATAATTATACTGGGAACTTTAATACACCATTATCACCATTAGATAGAACATCTGACAGAGATTCAAAGAAGAAACAAAGAATTTGAATAATCCATTAGAGTATCTGGAACTAATAGACATATACAGAACACTACACACAAATATAGTGGGATATACATTCTTCTTGAATGCACATGGATCATACTCCATGATAGACCACATGCTAGTTACAGAAAAAAATCTCAGTGAATTCAGAAACATTGATATTATACAAAGTAATTTCTCTGACAACAATGAAATGAAGCTGGAAATCAGTAAGGGCCAGAGAAGCAGATTAGGCATAAACATATGGAAATTAAACAACATACTCTTAGACAAACAGTGGATCAAGGAGGAAATTTCAAAAGAAATCAGTAATTACCTTGAAATGAATGAAAATGAAAACACAACATATCAAAACTTATGGCTCTGGGGGCAGGAAGAGGGGAAACAGTTGTAATACTGGGGCTTTTTTCAGGACTCAGGAATCATCCTGAATGACACTGAAATTACAGATATAGGCCACTTTATGTAAGCATATAACATGCAGAACAGTGTGGCAGAGAATGTAGACTAAAATGTGAACTATGGTCCATGCTTAATGGCAAAGCCCCAGGATGTGTTTATCAATTGAAATGAATGTGCCACAATAAGGAAGGATGATTATGTGGAAGGGAGTGGGAGGTGTGTGGAGTGGGGCATATAAGAATCCCTATATATTTTTTGTGTAACATTTATGTAATCTAAGATCTAAAAAATACAAAAAATATTATTAAAAAAAAAAAACTATGGGATGCAGCAAAAGCTGTGCTGAGAGGGAAAATCAAAGCCATAAATTCATATATCAAAGAAGAAGAAAGAGCTAAAATCAAAGACCTAACTGCACACCTGGAGGGATTAGAAAAAGAAAAACAAACTAACTCCAAAGGAAGTAGAAATAAGGAAATTAGAAAGATTAGAGCAAAACTAAATGAAATAGAAAATAGGAAAGCACTAGAAAAAATAAACAAAACCAAAGACTGTTTCTTGAAGAAAATCTATAAAATAGACAAACCCTTAGCTAGACTAACAAAGAAAAAAACAGAGAAGATGCAAATACACAAAATAAGAAATGAGGAAGAGGACATTACCAATGACCCCACAGAAATAGAGGATACTTTGTAAAATTGTATGTTAACAAGAGGGATAATTCAGAGGAAATTGACAAATTCCTAGAAACTCACAAGCAGCCTACATTGACAAAAAAAGAAATTGGTGAACTCAACAGAATAATCACAAGTAAAGAGATAGAATCAGTCATCAAAAACCTCCCAAATAAGAAGAGCTCAGGACCAGACAGCTTCACAGATGAATTATACCAAACAGTTTGGAAAGAACTGACACCAATCCTGCTGAAACTCTTCCAAAAAATAGAAGTAAAAGGAATACTGCTAAACTCATTCTAAGATGCCAAAATTACCTTAATACCAAAGCCAAACAAAGTTGCCTCAAGAAAGGATATTACAGAGAATCTCTCTGATGAACCTCAATGCTAAAATCCTCAAGAAAATACTTGCTAATTATGTTCAACAACACACATAAGCGAATTATACACCAAGACCAAGTGGGTTTCATGCAAGAATGGTTCAACATAAGAAAATCAATGTAATACACCACATAAACAGATAAAAAGAAAAAAGTCTCATTATCATCTTATAGATGCAGGGAAAGCATTCGACAAAATAACAGCACCCTTTCCTGATAAAAACACTGCAAAAGGTAGGAATAGAAGGAAAGTTCCTGAACATGTTAAAGGGTATACATGAAAAACACACAGCTAACATCATAAACAATGGTCAAATCCTAAAAGCTTTCCCACTAAGATTAGGAATAAGACAAGGATATCAACTAATACTGCTCCTATTTAACATTGTCTTAGAAGTACTTTCTCAAGTACTGAGGCAAGAAAAAGATATAAAAGGCATCTAAATTGGAAAGGAAGAAGTAAAAATTTCACTGTTTGCAGATGACATGATCCTATACATAGTAAGTCCTGAGAAATCTACAGCAAAGCTTCTAGAACTTATAAATGCATTCAGTAAAGTTGCAAGTTATAAGATCAATGCACAAAAATCAGTAGAATTTCTAAACACCAATAATGAGCAATCTGAGGAGGAAATCATGAAAAAAATACCATTTAAAATTGTTGCTAAAAGAATCAAATACCTAGGAATAAATTTAACTAAAGATGAAAATGACTTATACACAGAAAACTACACAACACTGTTAAAGGAAATCAAAGAAGACTTAAATAAATGGAAGAATATTCCCTGATCATGGATAAGAAGACCAAAATTCATTAAGATGTCTATCCTACCCAAACTAATCTACAGTTTTAATGCAATCCCAATAAAATTTGACACAGCATTTTTTACAGAATTGGAAAAACTAACTACCAAATTTATTTGGAGTAGTAAGAGTCCCCGAATGGATAAAGACTTATTGTAAAAGAAAAATGAAATTGGAGGAATCACACTACCTGACTTTAGAACATACTACAAAGCTGCAGTGGTCAAAATTGCATGGTATTGGCACAAGGATAGACATACTGACCAATGGAAACAAATGGAGAGTTCTGATATAAAACCTTGCATATACAACAAGGCCACCAAGCCCACTCAACTGGGAGAGAATGGCCTCTTCAAAAATACTGCTTGGAAAACTGGATATCTATATCCAAAAGAATGTCAGAGGTACACCATCTCACACCTTATACAAAAATCAACTCAAGATAGATCAAAGGCCTAAATATAACAGCAAGACCATAAAGATCATGGAAGATATTCTAAGGAAACACTTACAGGACCTTGTAATAGGAAATGTTTTCATGAACTTAAAACCCAAAGCATGAGCAGTGAAAAAAAATAGATAAATGGGATCTCCACAGAATTAAAAACTTTTTCACTTCAAAGGAGGTTATCAAGAAAGTGAAAAGGCTGCCTACCAATGGGAGAAAATATTTGGCAACCATATATCTGATAGGAGTCTATTATCCAAAATATATTAAAAAAATTCTACACCTCAAAAATAAAAAGACAATGGGCAAGTGCCTTGAAAAGACACTTCTTCAAGGAAGTAAAACAAACGGCCAATAAGCACATGAAAGATGCTCAACACCATTAGCTATTAGGGAAATGCAAATCAAACCTACAATGAGATACCATCTTACACCCAGTAGAATGGCATCTATTAAGAAAAACAGAGGATTTTAAATGTTAGAGATGATATGGAGGAATGGGGATCCTCATCCACTGCTGGTGGGTATGTAGAATGTTCCAGCCATTGTGGGGGTCAGTTTGGTGGTTCCTCATAAAACTAACTATAGAACTCCCATGTCATCCAACAATTCCACTGCTGGGTATAGACCCAGAATATTTGGAAGCAAAGACACAAACAGATATATGCATAAAAATGTTCATAAAAGAATTGTTCACTATTGTCAAAAGTTGTAATCAACCCACATGACCATGAACAGATGAATGGATAAACAAAATGTGGTACATATATATGATGAAATATTACTCAGCTGAAAGAAGGAATACAGTGCTAACACATGGGATAACATGAATGAATCTTGAGGATCGTATGTTGAGTCAAACAAACCAGACATTGAAGGATGAATATTACATGACCTCACTGATATGAACTAAGGAAATTGAACAGACTCAGACAGCTCTTGTCTGGAAAATAGGTTTACAGGAAATAGAAAGAGAGGTTTGTGAGCTGACAATCATACAGACATAACCTATGATAAGGTGAAAGTGTATAGTTGCTCATTGAAGGGAAATGACAGGAGGGTAGTGATGTTATTGGATTGGGTGGTGCAAGTTTGACAAGTGGATAGATTGGGTAGGGTAGGTTGGAAGGTTCAGGAAATGGGGGGGGGCGGGAAGAGTTGGGAGATGGACCAGGTGAACACTGGGGATTGGCAGGTAGATGGTTGAAAGTACAAAGTTGGGAAAGCTCTTATGGCAATATGACAAGGAAGGGTTACTGGTTTAGGGTGTAGGATGGGGGAGCATTCAGAACAAAGCACAACTTGAGCAAGCTTCTAGGGAGTGTCTGAGTGATCATTTTGTCATAATGTGTTGTATCAGTCAATGGAGACACACATAATGAGCGTGAAGGAGTTGGAATCCCATACTGGGTAGGGCCTATTTTTTCACAAACAGAGGGGCAGGAGTCACTCGAAAGCATGGGTGGTTCCTAATAAGGGAGGCAAAACAGTTTGTCAAGACATCAGTGTTGTTTCAAGTAACTATGAACCTTGTCATCCAAGGAGTGAAGCCAGTTGGTTGCTGTGGACCCTGAGGGGAGGGGGAGGGAGTAATAGAATAGATGGAACAGGGGTTATTTAGTGGGCAATGGATATGTTCTACATGATCTTGCAATGATGGACACAGGCCATGTTAAACATCATCAAAATTTATAAAAGTGTATGGTCTAAAATGTAAATCATAAAGTAAACAATTTACCATGGTTAGTAGCTATGATTCACTATTTGTATATCAGTTTTAACAAAGGTACCATCAACATATAAAAGGTATTATTAGATGATAGGTGAAAAGTGGAAGGATGTTGGGTATATGGGAGTCCCCTGCATTCTGTATGTGACTTTACTGTGACCTAAACCTTCTTTGAAAACAAAATGAAAAACAGTAAGACACTGGGGGATAAATGAAAGAAAATGTCACTGTACATACAGGACACCAGATATTACAGTGTTGAAAGACAAAATGTAAAAAAAATTTTTTTTTTTAAATATTTTTCATTATTTTTAATTTCCATAGCTTTTAATTTTATTTTAATTTTTGTTTTTTTAAATTTTTATGTATTTCATTTCTTATATTTAAACAAATCATTATTATTTCATTTTCCTATTAATAGTATTTGGCTATTTTATTGGCTTTATTTTTGAAGTGACTTTGGATCACAAAAAGATTACACCTGGTGCAGTGGAGGATCTTTGGAGTAGGGTGTCAGTGATGGGGGATACATGGGAGGAAGTTAACCTGTGCATGTTCATGGGGCATTTTAATAGTCGGTGGATACTCACACAATAACTGAAAGAATATTGAATTACCATCCCAGATAGCTCTGACACAATCTCTAATGGAGCAGCAATAGTCCCCCAAGTGCAGGGGCCATGACTGGCAAAGGAGATGGTCCATTGATGGGCTCTTGATATTTATGAATATGCTTGTAAACCATTGCTCTGGAAATTAAAACTTAGTCTAGCATTGTGGGGAGCCTAAGAGTTGCCTCCTGAGGGCCTTATTATGCTCAAATGTGGCCTCTCTCTAAGCCAAGCTCAGCATATGAATGCAGTATCTTTCCCCGCAGTGTGGGACATGACTCCCGGGGATGAGCCTCCCTGGCACTGAGGGATTACTACCAAGCACCAACTAGCAATGTAACTGGAAAAAGACCTCAAATAAAAGTGGGGAAAGGTAAAGACAAATGAGTTTGTATGCCTAGGAGACTTCAAAGTGAGTTGGGATGTCACCCCAGAGGTAACAATTAAGCACATCTCAGCAGGATATAATAGACTATCAAAGAGGATACTATCCCAAATAGTGGGGCTCCTGAGGGCTCTGGAGACACCCAGGTTCTATGGTCATGGCAGATAGTTCTGGAGATTGCTGCCTTGCCAGTGGGCCCTTTTGGGGATTTGTGCTCCTGAGAGTGACAGAGTTGGAATCAGTTATGGGTTCCTTACACTTGGCTCATCCATCCCTTCTATTTAAACCTATACTTGGTGCTGGAGTTTGTAGGTGTATGTCCAAGAGACTGGAATCTTTGGGCTGTCCATGTGCCTGCTGGGCCCAGAGCCTCAGCAGAGTTGCAATACCAATTCTCCAGTTCATTGGACTCACCCAGGACAACTAACAAGGAGAAGAGGATTGGGAATCATCATACCAAGGAAATGAGAGAGCCTACAATTGCAAGTGAGTCCCCTCCATTGGCTGTATGGGATTGAAGCACCCTCTCAGTTAGAGGTGGAATGGACATGACCATCTCAGAATCCTCAGGATTGGGGATTGAACTATGGAGTAGAAAGGACTTACTGATATTCTACTATAGTCATATTATGATTCTAGCAATGTAAGAAATCACAACATTGATGTGTAGGCAGTGGCCACTGGAGGTTCTGGGGGCAGGGCGAGGGAAAAACAGTTATAATACAGGGGCTTCTTGGCTCTTTGGTATCATCCTGAATGACATTGCAAAAACAGATGCAGGCCATTTTATATCATCCCATAACATGCAGAACTGTGTGCAAGAGAGTGTAGACTACAATGTGTACTATGGCCGATGCTCAGTGGGAATGTTCCAGAATGCATTTATCAATTGAATGAATGTGCCACACCAATGAAGGATGTTGTTTATGTGGGAGGGTGTGGGAAGTGTGGGGAGTGAGGCATATGGAAATCCTTATATTATTTGTGTAACATTTATGTAATCTAAGTGTCTTTAAAATTTTTTAAAAATATATATATATATTTTTTAAAGGCAGTGGTTAAATCTAGAGAGAGAGGCATGTCTTAAAAAGAATGATGTGTGTGAATTTTGTCACATTTACAGAATAATATCTTAAGAAAACAGAAAACAATAAAATAAAATAACAACTAAAAGAATGAAATATCTAGGAATATACCAGAAAAAAATTCTATTTAAAATAGCAACTAAAAGAATCGAATACCTAAGAATACATTTAACTAAAGATATAAATGGTTTTTATGCAGAAAGTTACACAACACTCTTAAAGGAAATCAAAGAAGATCTACATAAATGGAAAAGTATTCCCTGTTTATGGATAGGAAAACTAAACCTCATGAAAATGTCTATCTAAGGGAAGTGAATATGTCTCAAGTGATTGAGCTCCTGTCTACCATATAGAAGGTCCCAGGTTCATATCCTGGGGTATCCTCCTGAAAGTGAGTGGCCTGCACAGTGAGCTGACCTGCATGGAGAACTGGTCCATGCAGCATGCTGTCCCACACAGAGAGCTGACTATGCAGACTGCTGGTGCAACAAAAAGAGGCAAAGATGAGAGACAATGAAAGACACAACAAACCAGGGAGCTGAGGTGGCTCAAGCAATTGAGTGCCTCTCTTCCACATTGGGGGTCCCAGGATTGTTTCCCAGTGCTTCCTAAAGAGAAGAGGAGAAGAAAAGACAAGCAGACAAAGAGAGCACAGAATGAATGGACAGAGAGGACACAAAGAGCAAGACAGCAAGTGTGAAAACAACAAGGGGCGGGGAAGAAGTAAAGAAAATAAATCTTTAAAAAGAAATGTCTATCTTACCCAAACTGATTTACACATTGAATGCAATCTCAATAACTATAAAATTTATTTGGGAAGGCAAGGGGCCCCAAATAGCCAAACACATACTGAAAAAGAAAAATGAAATGAGAAGAATCAAACTACTTGTATTTAAGACATACTATAAAGCTACAGTGGTCATGGTATTGGCACAAAGATAGACATACTTACCAATGGAACAGAACAAAGAGTTCTGACATGCATCCTCATATATATATAGTCAATTGATATTCGACAAGACCATCAACCCCATTCAACTGGGAGTGAATGGCCTATACAACAAATGGTGCTTGGAGAACTGGATATTATTATCCAAAAGAATGAGAGAGGAACACCATCTCAAACCTTATACAAAAATTAACTCAAGATGGATCAAAAATCTAAATATAAGCGCCAAGACCATAAAGATCTTGGAAGATAATATAGGGAAGCATCTACAAGATCTTGTCATAAGAAGTGGCTTCATGAATTTTACACCCAAAACATGAGCAAAAAATAGATAAATGAGACCTCCTCAAAAGTAAAAATTTTTGCATCTCAAAGGAGTTTTACAGAAAGTGAAAAGGCAATCAACTCAGTAGGAGAATATATTGGTAACCTTCTTTCTGACAGGGGCCTAACATCCAGTGTATATAAAGAAATCCTAAATCTCAAAAATATGAAGACAACCAATCCATTTAAAAATGTGCAAGTTATTTGAATAAACACTTCTCCAAAGAAGAAATACAAATGGCTAAAAAGCACATGAATAGATGCTCACATTACTAGCTATTAGGGAAATGCAAATGAAAAGTACAATGAGATGTCATCTTAAAACCATTAGAATTGTTCTGCATGATCTTGCAATAATAGATACAGGCATTTTAAATTTTGTCAAAATTTATAAAGTGTAGGATGCAAAATGTAAACCATAATGTAATCATTGACCATGCTTTGTATCAATGCTTCAATATTTGTACATCAATTGTAATAAATGTATTATCCACATGTAAAATATTATTAAGAGGGGAGAGGGGGAAATGGGAAAGATGTTGTGTATATGGGAATCCCTTATATTCTGTACATGACTTTCCTGTCACCTAAAGCTTCTTTGGAGATAAAATTTAAAAAAAATAAGACACTGGAGGAACATACAGAACAAAATGTCACTGTAAATACAAAACAACAGATCTTATAAGATGAAAGAAACAATGTCAAAAATAATTTTTATTTCAATTTTTTAGAATTTTTTGTATTTTATTTTTTTTAATTACCATTATTATTTCATTTTCTTATTTATTTTATTTGGTTATTTTGTTGGTTTCATTTCTGAAGAAGTTTTGAATCACAGAAAGGTCACAACTAGGGGAAGGTCATTGGTATGGGGTGTCAGTGATGGGGATGCATGGGATGAGGTTCACTTGGGGCATAATGCTAAGGCAGATGAATGTGTTCAAGTGTTCATGGATCATTGTCATGGTTGGTGGAGATCCACACAATAACCAAAAGAATATTGAATTCCCATCCTGGGGAGCTCTGCCACATTCTCTAATGGGACGACAAGACTCCCCAAAGAACAGACAAGTTCAGTGCATTTTGAAGGATGATGGATCATTGCAACATTTCCACGATTATTGTATTTATGAACATTTTCTTTTGAAACTGAAAGTTAGCCTAGTATTATATGTTGCCTAAGAGTTACCTCCACAGAGCCTCCTTGTTACTCAAATGTGGTTTCTTTCTAAGCCAAACTCATCATTAAATACATTACCAGTATGGACCATGGTTCCTGAGGATGAGCTTCCCTGGCACTGAGGGATTATTACCAAGTGTCAACTAGCAATGCACCTGGGAAAAGACCTTGACCAAAAGGAGGAAATGGTAAATACAAATGAGTTTTTATAACTAAGAGATTTCAAAATGAGTAAGGAGGTTATTCCAAAGGTTATGAGTATGCACATCTCAGCAGGATCTCATTGACAACCACACTAAAAATTGCCTCAAAGAGTGGGGCTTCTGATGATTCTAGAGACATCCAGGCACTATAGGCAGAACAGACATCTCAGGACTTTGGCACCCTACCAATGGGCCCTACTTTGGAATTTATGTTCCCCAGTGTGACCAAGATGGACTTATTTGTGGTTTCCCTACACATGGTTCTTCTGCCCCTTCTATTTGAACCTACAGTTAGTACTAGAGTAGATAGGTGTATTTCCAATAGATTTAAATATTTGGGCTTTCCATGTGCCAGTTTGGCCCTGAATCCCAACAGAGTTGCAACACCTACTCTCCAGTTCATTGGACTTACCCAGAACAACTAACAAGGAGATGATGATGGAAAACAGCCTTCCCAAGGAACAGAGAGAGTCTGCAACTTCAAGCAAGATAGTCCCATCAATTTGCCCCATGGAATCTAAGCCACATCTCAATTAGAGGTGTAGTGGGCACCACCATCCCAGAATCCTCTGGACTGGGGAATGAATGATGAACTAGGGTAGACTTACTAATATTCTACCAGTGACTTATTGTTATTCCAGAAGTGGAGGAAATTTTATCATTGATTTGGAGGCAGTGGCAAATGAAGTTTCTGAGGTGAAGGAGAGGGAAAAACAGGTGTAATATGGGGGCATTTTTGGGATATTGGAATTGTCCTGAATGGTGTTGCAATGATGGATAGAGGCCATTTTATATTTTGTCATAACTTAGAAAATCACGTGGACAGAATGTAAACTATAATCCGCACTTAGTGGCAATGCCCCAAAATGTGTTCATTAATTGTAACAAATGTAACACAATAATGAAGGATGATGTTAATATGGGAATGTGTGGGAGGGATAGGGAATGGGGCATATGGGAATCCCCTATATTTTTATGTAACATTTATTTCATCTAAAGCATATTAATTTTTTAATTTAAAAAATCAATTTAAAAAATAAAATATAAAATCTTACTGATAGCCATGTTGACCTACTTATCCTAGATATTAAAGAATTGAAAATATTTAGAAAAAGCAAGAGAACACAATATATCAAAACCTATGTGCCACCCCAAAAGCAATGCTGAGAAATTTATAACCCTCAATGATTACATTAAAAAAGAAGAAAGATCTAAAATTAATGATCTAACTTCCCACCTGAAGGGACTAGAAAAAGAATAGCAAATTAATCACAAATCCAGGCAAAGGGAAAAAAATAGTAAAAATCAGAGCAGAAGCAAATGAAATCAAGAACAACAACAGCAACAACAACAACAAAACAATAAAGAGAAACACCAAAACCAAAACTTTTGAGATCAACAAAATTGACAAACACTTATCTACACTGGCAAAGAAAAAAACAGAGAAATACAAGGAAATAAAATCAGAAATGAGAGTGGGTACATTACCATTGACCCGGCAGAAATGAGAAATCATAAGAGGATATCATAAAGAACTGTAAGCCAAAAAACCAGACAATGTGGATGAGATGGACAAATTCCTAGAAACACAGGAACCAACTACACTGACTCCAGAAAAAATAGAAGACCTCAAGAAATCCATCAGAAGTAAAGAGATTGAAATAGTCTTCAAAGACATTACAAAGATGAAATGCCAAGGACCAGTTGGCTACACAGGTGAAAATTCTACCAATCATTCAAAGAGGATCTAATAGCAAACTTGCTCATAGTCTTCTAAAAAATTGAACAGGAAACAAAGCTACCATTTGATTCTATGAAGCTAATATCACCCTGATACCAAAATTAGATAAAGATACTACAAAAAATGAAAATTACAGACCAATATCTTTAATGAATATAGATGTAAAAATCTTCTACAAAATACTTGCAAACTGATCCCAAAGTACATTAAAAGAATTATACATGACAATCAAGTGGGTTTTATCCCAGGTATGCAAGGGTAGCTCAACACAAGAAAATCAGTCAGTACAATAAAGCGCACTGATAAATTGAATATGAAAAATCACCTGATCCTCTTGATTGATGCACAAAAGGTATTTGAGAAAATACAACACCCTTTCTTGATAAAAACTCTCCAAAAGATAGAAATAGAAAGAAGCTTTCCCAATGTGGTAAGTGCATATATGAAAAACCTACACCTAGCACTTTACTCAGCACTGAAAGACAAGACAAGGATGCCCACTGTCACCATTGTTATTTACTATTTGGCTAGACATTCTAGCTAGAGCAATTAGGCTAGATAAAGAAATAGAATGCACCCAAATAGGAAAAGAGGTAGTAAAACTTTCAGTCTTCACTGATGATACGATATTATATCTAGAAAATCCTGAAAAATCTACAAGAAAGCTACTAGAACTAGTAGATGAGTTCAGCAAAATTGTGGGATATGAGATTAATATGCATAAAACAAAATTGTTTTTACAGACTTCTGATATGCAATCATTGGAGAAAATAAGAAAAAAAATCCATTTATAATAGGGATCGAGGGAGAAGCAACAAGATGGCATCAGTATAAAAGGGCACTCACCATCTCTCTCATAAAAAGTGTCTGAGTGGAGGCAAGAACCTGCCCAAGTGGGCAGTTTTGGTAACCCACAGAGCAGGAGGCTTCAGGGCATTGATATAGAGGGAGCTGGACAAGGGATAAATTGTTCAACGTGCTCCTCGCTTGTTGTTTGCTGTGTTTCTTCTTCCTTAATTTCTTCTTTTCTCTGTAGACCAATTTTGTCTACCAATGCTATCTCTTTTCCTTCCTTCATCTTTCTATCTTCCACTTTCTGTTTTTATTCTTACTTTCCACCTGTATTTGCTTACTTCTCAATTTTCCTGGCTTTTATTTCTATCTCGTCTATCCTGTTTTCTTTCTTTTATTAACTTTTTCTTTTTGTCTTTTCTCTTTCCTCTCTCCTCATCATTTTGGCCTTTTAATTCATTCTAATTATTTTTCTCTATTCATTTTCCCATTTCATTGTTGGTATTCCACTTTGTTTTATTTCTATTACTCTACACTGCTTTTATGAGTTAAATATTCATTTTCCAAGTCTTATACAGTCCTCTTCTTTTACTATTATTATTACTATTATCCTTTTTCTTTTCTTACATCTTTGCTTTCCTAGCCTTAATCATTTTCTTTCGAAGGAACATAGACAACAACAAGGAAAAAGAATAAGAGGAACAAAGTATAATAGCAACTGAAACAATAAAATATTTAGGAATAAACTTAACCAAGGACATAAAGGACCTGTATTCAGAGAATTACAAAACTTTACTAAAGAAACTGAAAAAGACTTGAGTAAATGGTAGGACATTCTCTGTTCATAGAATGGAAGACTAAATATAGTTAAGATGGCAATTCTACTCAAAGTGGTTTATGGATTCAATGCAATCCCAATAAAATTCCCAACAGCCTTTTCTGCAGAAATGAAAAAGCCAATAATCAAATTTATATGGAAGGGTAAGAGGCCCTGGATAGCCAAAAATATCTTTAAAAAGAACAGAGTTGGAGAGCTCCCACTTCCTGATTTTAAAGCATATTACTTAGCTACAGTGATAAAAATAGGGTGGTACTGGTTTAAAGACAGACAGATTGACCAATGGAAATAAATTGAGAACTCAGAAATAGGCCTTCACATCTACATTTTTTATGTAACGTTTATGTAATCTAAATATCTTTTTAAAAATAAAAATAGAAAAATAGGGGACTTCCACATACCCCATCACCTCCCCCTCCTGAACTTTACCATATTAACAACATATTTCTTTGGTGGTACATTTCTTAAAATTGATGAAGGCATATATAATTTTTTAAAAATTATTGAAGTGTATCATTCATACATGAACATACATAAACTATAAGTGATCAGTTAACATCGTGATCTTACAAAACAAACATGCATAACATCATACATCACACATCATGCCCCCACAAACACCCTGCATTGTTGTGAAACATTTGTTAACAAATCATGAAAGAACATCACCAAAGAATTACTACTAACTATAGTCTGTATCTTTCTCCCCTATACATTTTTTAAAGATTTATTTATTTATTTACTTTTATCCATTTTTACCTGCCCCTCCCCCCATTTTTGCTGTTTCTGTGTCCATTTCCTGCCCTCTCTTCTCATCCTTCTCCTCCTGTCTTCACTGGGATTCGATCCTCAGAATCTCTGATGTGGGAAAGAGGTGTCCTAGAGCCTGTGTCACCTTAGTTCCTGGTTTTTTGGTGCATCTCATCTTGCCTGTTCCTTGTGTCACTCTCCTGTTACATCATCATCCTGCTGCATGGGTCATGGGGCCTGGAGGCTCACCTGCTTGCGGGGCCTGGTGGCTCACCTGTGGATGGGGCCTGATGGCTCACCCACTCACAGGGCCTGGCGGCACCCTCATGGACGGGGCCTGGCAGTGCACACACTCGTGGGGCCTGGTGGCCCACCCGCTCACGGGGCCTGGCAGTGCACTTGCACATGTTGCCTGGTGGCCCAAATGCCTTCTATATTTTTCTTTTTTTAAACTTTTACCAGGAGATCCTGGGGATTGAACCCAGTTCCCTCCATATGGGAGATGGATGTCCAACTTCCCAAGCCACCTTCATCCCCTTGCTATATCTCTCAAGGTTGACCAAAGATATGCAAAGTTACAGTCTTTTCCCATACAGGATGGTCATATATTAAATCAGACTTAGTTTATCACCAGCATTCTGAAAACAAGACCTAGGGAATAAAACTAGGTCTGGGGACACATGCATGGTTTTTAATTTAGCAAATGTTTAGCCTACCCTGATTATCACAAAATCAGGACAGCGAGAATATTCACATGATGAAGTTATGTTGAAGCATTGTACTAACCAAGGACTATAGAGTACTTTAGAGTTTATATTTTGCCTCCCCCCATAGTTTTATAGTTTTTTACAAAATGTATAAGGACCTATATCTGTTATTGCAATGTCATGCAAGAAAATTCCAATGTCCCCCAAATGCCCACATGTTGCATCTATTCTTCCCTCTCCCTCCCATCAGAACCTCAGGTGGCCACTGCCTTTATATCAATGATACAAATTCTTCCACTGCTAAAATAATAACTCTACTTTAATCCACAGTTTCTTTCTCCTCTGATGTTTATTCCTCATCCTTGAGGATTATGGGATGGTGATGCCCACCTTGCCTCCAACTGAGAGAGTGCTTAGGTCCTATGGGGTATATGGATGGAACTGTATTCTTTGCAGTTGCAGACACTCTCTGCTTCCTGGGATGGGTGTTGTCCATCATCATCTTTTTCTTAGTTATCCTGGATTGGTCTGATGAACTGGAGAGTAGGTGTTACAACTCTGCTGGGATTCATGGCTCAACAGGCATATGAACAAACTGAAGATTTAAGTCTCTGGGACATATATTTAATTAGTGTAGTCCTAATTATACATTCAAATTAAAGCAGCAGAAAAACCATGTGTAGGGAAATTATAAATGTGTTTAACTCTGTTAAATTGGGAACATATATTCCACAGTAATGCCCACTGACAGGGTGCTGATTTGCTGAGATTGTCTGCCCTGCCTATAGTGTCTAGATGTCTCTAGCGCTCTCAGGAGCTCCAATGTTTGAGGCAATGTTTACTGTGGCACTCAATGAAACCCAGCTTAGACATGCATTATCATAACCTTTCTAATCTCCCAACACATTTTGAATTTTCTTAGTCATAAAAACTCATTTGTAGTTAATATTTTTCCCTTTTTGTAAAGGTCTTTTCCAGATTCATTGCTAGTCAGAGTTTGGTAATAATCCTTCAGGGCCAGGAAAGCTTATCTGCAGGAGTCAAGTCCCATATCAGGGGGAAGGTAGTGTGTTTACATGCTGAGTTTGGCTTAGAGAGAGGCCACATTTGAGAAACAATTGTGCTTTAAGGAGGCCATATATAATAGTAGGCTTAGTTTCTATTTCACAAGTAATATTTACTAAGTACAGCCATCAATATCAAGGACCTTGGTGTAATGGTCTGTCCTCCTTTCCTAGGCACTGCCCATGTACTTGGGGGATTCTTGCTGTTCTAATAGAGAATATAGCAGGACTTCCCAGGATGGAATTCAATATTTTTTTGGTTATTGTGTGGGTCCCCATCCACCAAGGCACTGCACCATGAGCACTTGAACATATTCATATGCCATAGAAACATGCCCAGGTGACCTCCTCCCCACACATCCCCCCATCACTGACACCCAATATCAGTGATTCTTCTCTGCCACTCTGATGACCCTTCTATGATATGTTGAGATATCTATGATCCAATGTCTCAACAAAAAAGCCAAAAAATAAACAAGTAAAAATAAAATAATATAATAGTAATTATAGGAAATAAAAATAAAAATAATAAATAAAAAATCATTCTGTCATTCATCAATATGTTAACTCTTATGTACAGTGACAATTTCTTCCATATGTGCCCCCAATGTCTTATTTTTTCCACTTTATCTACAAAGAAGCTTTAGGATACAGAAAAGTCACATAGAAAATATAGGGAATTCCCATAAAAATCAAACTTCTCCCACTCTCCTCTATTAATAACATTTTACATGTGTATGGTTCATTTGTTACAATTGATGTACAAATATTGAAGCATTGCTACTGATCATGGTCAATGGTATACATTATGACTAACATTTTGTGTGTACAGTTATACACATTTTGAGAAAATTTAAAAAGACCTATATCCATCATTGAAAGATCATACAGAACAATGCCAATGTCCTGAAAATGCCTAATGTTAGATCTGTTCTATTTTTCTCTCCCCCTCTTCATTACCTATGGTAACCACTAAGTTTCCATATTTGATGAATCAGGCTCATAGTTACATGCAATAATATTGAAGGCTTGATATAGTTGTCTGTTTTCTTTTAGTAGGCACTGCCTATGTTCTCATGAGATTCTTGTCCCTGTAATTGAGAACTTACTAGGATGCCCCAAGATGTCTTTTTCTTGTTTATTGTGTGTCTCCAAACACTGTGATAACAAACTATGACAAGATGCACACTTTCATATTTTATAAAGGCATGCACTCATGCACCATATCCTGCATAAAACACACCCTTGACGCCTTGAACCAGTAATCCTCCCATGCCATATTTGCCAAAAGAACATTCCCACCATTGTAGTTTTAACCACAGACCTGCAAATCACCAGAGTTCACTTTTCCTTCCCCCAACACTTTTCTTTCCTCAAACACTCCCCCCAGTTCTATTGAAAGTCCAACCAGCTTGCCCCCTACTCCCCTTCATATTCCTGCAACCTAGAACCAAATATCATCACTTCACCACTATCACCCCTATCCACTGCCCAATCTTCCAACATTATAGATTTTGCTCATATTGAGCATTGTCTCACCACCCTCTATTCCCTTTCTCTCTCCTGATAACCTATCTTCCAGACTCCAGCTCTGTGATTATGCTCAATTTGTTTATGTCATATCAGTGACATCTGGTAATATTTGTCTTTCACACAACATAAGGTCTGCAAGATTGATCCTTGCTGCCCATGTGTTAATAACTGCATTCCTTCTTACAGCTGAGTAATATTCCATTGTATGCATTTACCACAATTTTTTTATCCATTCATCTGTTGATGGGCACTTGGGTTGGTTCCAACTTTTGGCAATAATGAATAATGCCACTATGAGCATTGGTGTTCATATATATCTGTTTGTGTCCCTGCTTTCAATTCTTCTGGATTTATACCCAGAAGTGGGATTTCTGGACCATATGGCAGTTCTATAGTTAGCTTCCTGAGGACTACCAAAGTGTCCTCCACAATGGCTGCACCAATTTACATTTCCACCAGTGGTGGATGAGTCTTCCTTTGCTTCATATCCTCTCCAACACTAGTAGTCCTCTTTTTTTTTAATAGTCACCAGTCTAAGATGTGTAAGATGATATCTTATTGTTGTTTTGATTTGCATTTCCCTAATAGCTAGTGATGTTGAGCATTTTTCATAAGCTTTTAGGCATTTGTATTTCTTTTTTTAGAGAACTATTTAAATTTATTGCCCATTTTTAAATGGTTTGATTTTCTTTTTCTTTTGAGATTTAGGATTTATTTATATATGCTGAATATTTGGCCCTTACCAGATAGATGGTTACCAAATATTTTCTCCCATTGAACAGGCTGCCTCTTCACATTCTTGACCAACTCTTTTGATGTGCAAAAGTTTTTAATTTTGAGGAGGTCCCCTCTATTTAACCTTTCTTTGCTTGTGCTTTATGTGAAAAGTTTATGAAACCATTTCCTACTACAAGATCTTGTAGATGCTTCCCTAAATTATCTTCTAAGAATTTTATGGTCTTTGCTTTTATATTTAGGTCTTTGAAACATCTTGAGTTAATTTTTGTATAAGACATGCGATGGTGATCCTCTCTCATTCTTCTGGATATGGATATCTAGTTTCCCAGCACCATTTGTTGAAGACGCCATTTTCTCCCAGTTGAGTGTGCTTGGTGTCTTTGTTGAATAACAGTTGAAATTGTATGTGAGGATGTATATCAGAACTCTTGATTCAGTTCCATTAGTCAGTATGTCTAACCTTTGGCAATATGATGCAGTTTTGACCACTGTAGCTTTGCAATATGCTTTAAAGTTAGATAGTGTGCTTCCTCCAATTTTGTGTTTCTTTTTCAATATGTTTTTGCCTATTCACGGACCTTTTCCTTTTCAAATAAATTTCACAAATAAGATTTAAATATCACATAAAATGCTGCTGTGAATTTTATTGGGATTGCATTAAATCTGTAAAATAATTTGGGTGGACTGATGTGTTAATGATGTTTAGTCTTCCAATCCATTAACACGGAATATTCTTCCATTTATTTAGGTCTTCTTTGAACTAATTTCATAATTTTGTGTAGTTTTCTTTGTACAAGTCCTTTATTCCTTTAGTTAAGTTTCTTCCTAGGTATTTGAGTCTTTTCATTGCTATAGTAAATGGAATGTTTTGCTCATTATTGTTGTACAGAAATGTTACTGATTTTTGAATGTTGGTCTTATATTCTGCCACTTTATTGAACTTGTTTATCAGCTCTAGAAGCTTTTTGGTTATTTCTCAGGGCTTTCTATATATAGCATTATGTCATCTGTAAATAATGAAATTTAATTTCTTCCTTTTCAATTTGGATGCCTTTATATCTCTTTCTTGCCTAAGTGCTCAAGCAAGTACTTCAAACACAGTATTAAAAAAGAGCAGTCACAGTGGGTATCCTTGTCTTGTTCTAGATAATAGGGGGAAAGTTTAGGGTTTCACCATTTAATATGATGTTAGCTTTGGGATATTCTCATGCTGAGGAAGATTCCATCTGGTCCTATCTTTTGAAGTGTTTTTAACAAGAAAGGATACTGTATTTAGTCAAATGTTTTCTCTGCATCAATAGAGATGATCATATATTTTTATTTTTCTTCCAATATGTTAATGTGGTGGTAAACAGCAAATTGATTTTCTTATGTTGAACCATCCTTATATACCAGGGATGGAACCCACTTGATCATGGAGTATAATCCACTTGCTGTGTTGTTGAATATAATAAGCAATTATTTTGTTGAGGAATTTGGCATCCTGGTTCATTAGAGAGTTGTCTGCCATTTTCCTTTCTTGTGGTATATTTTTTGGAAGAGTTTAAGCAGGATTCATGTTAGTGCTTTGGAGAATGATTAGTAGAATTCACCTATGAAGCCAACTGCTCCTGGGCTCTTCTTAGTTGGGAGGTTTTTGATGACCTATTCAATCTTGTTATTTTGATTGGTCTGTTGAGTTCATCAGTTCCTTCTTTCATGAATATGGGCTGCTTGTGTGTTTCTACATGCTTTAAGTGTAAAGTTTAATTAGTCTTAAACCTTAAATCCAAAGGTCAAGCAATAAAAGAAAAAAATAGACTAATGGGACCTCCTCAAAATTAAACACTTTTGCACCACAATAGACATTATCAAAACGTGAAAGTATAGCTAATTCAATGTGAGAAAATATTTGGCAATAATATATCCAATAAGGGTTTAATACCCATGATATATAAAGAGATCATACAAGTCAATAATAAAAACACAAACTAGCTGGGTGAAAAATAGGCAAAAGACTTGAAAAGACCACTAACTAAAGAAGAAATACAAATGGTGAAGAAACACATGAAATAATGTACAACATCACTAGCAACTAGGGAAATGCAAATCAAAACTACAATGAGATATCATTTCACACCTGTTTGACTGGCTGATACTAAAATGTCAGAAGAACACTTATTCACTGTTGGCAGGAATGTAGAAAGTACAGTCACTGAGGAGGTCTTGGCAGTAGCTAAGGAAGTGGAATATAGACTTGCCATGGGACCCAGCAATACCATTGCAAGGTATATACCCAGAAGAACTGAAAGTAGTGACACAAATAGATATCTGGACACTTAAGTTCAAATTCATGTTATTCACAACACCTTGGAAACAACCTAGGTGTCCATCAACTGATGAATAGATAATCAAGTTGTGCTGTATACTCACAATGGAATATTGTGCAGCACTAAGAATAAGGAAGTCTTGAAGCCTATCACATCATGGATGAACCTGATGTGGATATTATGTTGAGTGAAGCAAGCCAGACACAAAAGGATAAATAATGTATGTTTGCACTATTATGAACTAAATATATTATTTAAAACCATAGAATTAGTAATTAGAATATAGGTCACCAGAAAATATAATGAAGGTAGAGAAATAACCAATTCTGTGTAGAATTGGTTAACAGGTTTTTTGTAAATCTTTGGAAATGAATGGAAATGGTGATAGCACATCATGGTGTATAGTAGAGCTATTATATGGGTATCACAGTGATTGTTTTTACAAAGTTTAAATAAAAATAAACCAGAGAGGTGGAAACAGAATAGCAGCTATGTATGGAAGGGGAAGCATAGAGAGATTGAGAGGTGATGTGGTTTGTTTGGTTGGTTGGCTTTTGTTTTTTAGTATTATTAATATTATTACTGGAATAATGAAAATATTTCAGTAGCAATAATGGAATAATAATAATAATAATGAAAATGGTCTAAATTTGATTGAAATGATGATTGCACAACTGCGATTATACCCAATATTATTGATAGTCATTTGCTATCCATTGGATGGATTTATGCTTTATTAATATGTATCAGTCAAATAAATTTGTTAAATAAAATCAGAAAACAAAAAGTGGTGGAGAGGATATAGAGAAATAAGAAAAATCTTTCACAGTTTGTGGGAATAAGGAATGGTGCACATTTTGGTGGTTACTCAGGAAGCTAAATACAGAACTCCTGTATGATCTGGCAATCCCTGTACTAGGATTATAACCAGAAGAACTTAAAGCAACATGAACAGACATTTGCACACCAATAGTCATAGTGGCATTATTCACCATTGTCAAAAGATGGAAATAACCCAAGTATTGGCCAATGAATGAATGGATAAAACAAATGTAGTATACACATACAATGGAATTCTATGCTTCTGTAAGAAGAAATGAAATTGGGACACATGGATGAAGCTTGAGAGCCTTATGCTAAGAGAAAAAAGCCAAACACAAAAAAACAAATATTGCATGGTCTTTCTAATATGTAATTAATACAAAGAATAAACACATGAATTTAAAACCTAGACTATAGGTTATTAGGAGATAGGATGAGGATTCAGAATGTGTACTGATTCTTAATTTATGTAGAATTTTTAATTAGTTTGATGGTAAAATTGTGGAAATGGGTAAAGTTGATGGTAACACATTATAGAGAGTATAACTAACACAGCTGGTTTATAAATGGGATTATGGTTGAAAGGAGGTACTCAAGGGATGCAAATGTCAAAAAAATAAAACTAGAGAATAATCTAGGGACTGAATAATATAGTGAACCCAGAGGTGGATGAGGATTGTGGTTGATTATAAGAATTCAAGGATGTTCTTCCATGAACTAGAACAAATGTATTTCACTATTTAAATGTAGTAAGAATATAGTGATGCATGGGAAAAATACAATTAATGTACTTATGGGCTACAGTTAATACTAATATTGTAATAATCTTGCATCAATGTCAAAGAAGGTACTATAACAACAGTAAGTGTCAATAATAGGGGATTATGCTACTGTTTTTCTTTTGGACTAAGGAAAATGTTCCTTTTACTGGGTTTACTGGGGCTTTGACTGCACATCTCTGTGATGAATATGAGAGCCACTGAATGTATACTTTGGATAGAATTTACAAGTCATGGGACCATGTAACACGGTGAACCATGTGGTGGAAGATGGACTTTGGTACCAGTTCAGATATGAGTGTGTTTTCTCATGAACTATATAACTAATGGAAAATAGTACATAGTGCTAATAATAGGGGGTGTATGGAAACAATATATGAAGTATATTTTATAGATCATAGTGGTAATAATCTGATCACATTCTTTCATAATCTGTAACAAATGTTCCACAGCAAAGTAAGGTGTTGGTGAAGGGGTGATTTATTCTGAATATTATGCATGATTGTTTTGTGAGCTCACAACTTCTCTAATAAAAAAAATAATTAATATTTCTGGGCAGATAGTTTTGATCTTTAGTTGTTGGTAAATGTAATATAATTATGAATTCAGTCAAATTTAAATCTACCATATTCCCTATCTGCTAGGTGAGAAATGTTTGGATGTTTTTAGTTAATATTTTCATTAAGAATAAATATGATATTTATTTGGGAATTTTACACATTTTACAAATATTTTCAAATATGTGTGCCCATTTTATGAAGTTGTTTTCTTTTTTTAATTATCGAGTGTTAAATATTCTGTATAATTCTAGACACAAGTCCTTTGTTAGATTTATGTTTTGCAAATCTATTATTCCAGTGTGTTTTTCCTCTTAATTTTCTTAAGACTATCTTTTTTTATTTCAATATTGCATAGCCTGAGTTTCTGTAGCTTAATAATAATTCTTGACATCAGGTGTTATGTGTCTTCCAACTTGTTTTTAATTTTCAAAAATTGTTTAGCTGTTCATATATTTTGCTTTTCCGTACAGAGATTACAGTCAACATATCAATTTGAACAAGAAAAGACTTCAGAGATGTTCAGGAGATTGCATTTTGTACATTTTTGTAAATTTTCTGGTGAAAAATTTCCTCCATTCCCTCTCCATTCCCCAAATTTTCTTGAGACAATCTATATAAAAATTGCAATTCAGTGTATTAGAATAAACTGAAGACAAACTAAGGATAAATATTTTACAAATCTTAAAATAAATCCAAAAGAAAAGCCTAATATCAAGATTATGACAACATATGTCCAAAATGTTGGAAGGGATCAACAAGGAAAAAAAAAACTTCTTAAATTTAATTTCTATGTGACAAAACATATTCTGCAGAAAGAAGTGAAAATAAGACATTCCAAAACAAACAAATATGGGAGATCATTTCAGAGATACACAGGACCGAATGAAGAGTATTAGAGTGCCTTAGAGCATAGGTTGAAAACTCCTTTTATTATGTCAGAAGTGGAAATGTCTCAGATACTATGATTATCTGCCTGGAAACATAATGAATCACCTGAAATCTTAATCAAAGCAGTGAGAAGATTTCCAAAGGCAGTGAGTTGGATATTAATATGCTGAATAAACAGCACATTTAGGAGGAATAGACATTTAGAAGACATAATACAAGAAAAGATTCATTTATAAAATAATAAGAAACCATGAAGTTGTCCAAAATACATTTCTGCTAAAAGACTAAAATGGTAAGCTAATCTTGAAGTACAAAAGAATATTTTTGAGAAATTGCAGGTCCTCCACTCGGGGAAAAAAAAAGCCTTATTGTCTTAATGATATCAATTCACCCTAATTAGATGATACATGTCATATGATTCTCAATTAAAATATAAATTCTGGAGGAAAACATGATGAAAACTTAGAAACACTGGCTAAGGGGAGGGTTTCTGAATCAGGTTTAAAATATGAAACAAAAATAAATGAAAAATTATACAATTTATATAATTTATCAAGAAAACATAAAGAAGAATTAAAAATTGGCAATTGAGCAAAATATTTGAAACTCAGAATAACAAACAGTTAATGGTTCTTATAAAAATATTGATATCAAGAAGAAAAAGTACAATAATAAAACAGAAAATGAAAAAAGCATGTGAATAAAAAGCATATGCATTTTTACACATATCAAATACAAATAACCCTGACTCTTAAATGTATAGGTTAAATGCCATATTTATTCTTATTGAAAATATTAACTAAAAACATCCAAACATTTCTCACCTAACAAATAGGCAAAATCCAACATTTTGAAAATTATCTCTCTTAATAAACTGCAGAGTACATGCCATTCTTTCATGGCTGTTGGACGTTAAACATGCCTGCTGGAGGTACAAATTTTACAGTTCTTATTAATGACAATTTTTCAATATGTATTAAAGTTATTAATGCATTTTCTCTTATACTAAAAATTAAACATCCAAAATTAATCATATGGACACATACACAAACATATATACAAACACAAACACACACATGCACAGTCATGTTTAAAACATTTATACAAATTTTTTGTCACAGTTTTGCTTGAAATTTCAGAAACTAGAAATATTCAGAGTGTCCAATATTGAGGGTACTTTAAAAATAAAGAATATTCAAAATGAGTAATAAAAAATAAATACTCATTTTATCCTCATATCAAATATACTGTAGATAATACATATTTATATATCCATGTATTTGTGAATATTTACCTTTTATATGGTATTGATTTTTGAAGCATGTGGCATGGTTCAAATTTAGTTATAAAATGAAATTATATGAATAAAATCACATGATATTATAATCATTTAGGGTATGTGAAATTTACATACAAAGTTTGAGAGAAATGCACCTGGGTATTGGAAGAAGGTGATTCACAGAGCTTTGAGCTTTTCAGTGAAGCCAAGGAAACTTCCTTAAGAAAGATATGCATGAGGGAAGATCCTGAAGGACAAGTACACAACCAGGATTTTGGGTGGGGAGAGTATGTCTGGTGGAATGAGCAGCATATCCAAAGATTTTCTTAGGAAGGAGCATCACAAGTATATGTTCAGACAAGTACTTTGGGTTTAATGCTGAAGATAGGGAGCATGGAGATAAGAAAAGTAATGCAGAGTCTTTAGGTCAGGATCAAAAATTTAGTTTATATTGTTAAAACAATGCAAAGGTGTTGATCAGTTTTAAGAAGGAAGGAAACAAAATATATTTAATGTTAGAACAGTTTCCTTCTGGAAATGGAATATGATTTGCAAGATGATGTAAGGAGAAGTGGACAGATCCATGAGGAGATTACTGTGGCATCTAAAATACAGATATGCATAGCTCAGATTCCAGTATGGGTCCTGAAGATGTAATTATGTTGATGTAATCCCAAAGAATTTAGTAGCAAAAATAAGCAAAGATTAGTGATTCATTGGCAATGAACAATGATGGAGTGAGAAAACAAGGAGGATTCTAAAGTGCTGATTTTTCCAACTCAAATGTGTATGAGCCCGTTACATAAGAAGGTGTTATTATTAAGTTTTACTTGGTGGTAAAACAATGCTGAGTTTAATTTTGTACATGCTAACTTCCACAATTAAATCCTGTATTCACAAGAAAATGATCAGTGAAACACACAGATATTTTGCATGGAAATTCAGCACAGCAACATTTTAAAGGAACATATATAAATACAAACTTAATATTTAAAATATAAATAGCAGTTATTTTAACAAATTTACACCACAGAATAACATACAGCCAAACATTCAAATGGTTAAAAATAAATTACTAATATGGGAACTTACTTAAATAATTATAAAAAGTAAATTTAAAAGAGTTAATATATACATGCATAATCAACCCAGCTGGTAAAAATGCACATCCCAAAGTACTGTCAAGATTTAAGAAACAGCCAGTAAAAAATATTTTCTTCTCTTTGTAGTATTGCTTGTCTTTAATTTTCAGAATTTTCTTCAAATACTATCTCCTCTTATAATCAAAATAAAATAAAATATATACTTTTTTCTCTTGCTTTGACTTAATTTCTCCTGAAGTTTCCATTTTGTTTTGTACTATTATTTTATGAACATGTGATTTTTTTATTTTATTCATTCCAAGATTCAGAATCATCAACTTTAGTTCTTACTTCCTAAAGAAAAAGTGAAAACTAGTTGTAGTGCCAAATTGCCCATTTCCAGTGAAACCACGCTTATTGCATTTACTGCATTTTTTAAAAAGTTCTAAGAATTTACATAAATAAAATATCAGGATGAAATGAATGGATGGGACCACCAAAGTTCTTTTGTAACTTTTCAAAGTGGAATTGATTTTGTGATCCTTGACCTCTGAGTTTGAGGTAGGTTGCCCACACACAGGTCCTGTTTTGCCTTAGCAAAAGTAGGCAATACAGCATTTTAGAGAAGTGAAGGTGACAAAGAGAAAAGTGAATTCAATATGAATATATTAACGTATATTATGCCAAGGATTCACATTTTGGAAAGATAATTACCATTAACAAGTTAAGGAAATCTCCCTTCAGTTTGAAATACATGAGAATTTGCTATATTCTGATTCAGAATATTTCACAGTTATTTTGTTAGTTTGTATATATTGTGTATATATTTTGGTAGTTTGATATTCTGATGGAAATAGAAAGTTTAAGAAAGATGTATAGCATACATTTCACATTTATAATTAGAGGTAATGTTGAAACAGTATTCATGAATTTTTACCTCTTTTAAAATGAAAACTTACTTGGCAATCAGAAAAACATATTTACTATAATTTTAATATATTCTATTGTCATATGCAAAAATTTAATATGAGAAAATTTTCAAACATTTGCATATGCCACAGGCTCTAGGCTTCATTTTATTCTTTTATCATTAAAATTGATGGTTTAGGGCACAGATGAGGCTGAAGCAGTTGAGCTCCTGCCTCCCACATAGGAGTTCCTCGGTTCAGTTCCCAGTGCCTCCTGAAAAACAAAAAATGAACAACAAACAAAACAAATGAAAAGGTACAGGCCATTATATGTTTTGTCATAACTTACAAAATTTTGTATGACAGTGTGTAAACAATAATGTAAACTATAATCCACACTTACTGGCAATGCTCCAAAATGTGTTCATCAATTGTAACAAATGTACCACACTAATGAAGAATGTTGTTAATGAGGAAAAGTGTGTGAAGGGTAGGGGCTGGGGCAAATGGGAATCCCTTATATTTTTATGTAATATTAATGTAATCTAAAGCAGTTAAAATTAAAAAAAAATAAAATATAGATAATATATCAAATAGTATATCCAAAAATAAAATTTAAAAACAAGTCAGGGAGGCTGATGTGGCTCAGTGGTCAAGAGCGGCTTCCCACATGTGAGGTCCCAGATTCAACCCTGCCCCCAGTGCTGTAAACAAACTAACAAACAAAAATTGATTATTTAAAACCTTGGTAGCTAAAATAGTGCTTCTTAAAATTTAATGACTGTACCAATTACCTGGAGATCTGGTTAAAAAGGTAGATATATTGTCACTCATGAGATCTAAGCTGTGGCCTGAGATTATGTGTTTCTCAGAAGCTCCTAGATGGCCCTCATGTTGCTGGTCCACAGATGACATTTTGAATAGGGAGGGTTTAGGGGACATTTCAGTAGAGCACATTCATTTTAAAAAGCTGGATTGGGCAATCTTTCTTCCAGCACTCTTACTTTCCCTTTATCTCCTAAACTGTACTAAAATGCACTGAAAATTGTAAAGCTTTTTTATTCACAAAGAGGAAGATACATAATAATGGCAAGTAATTACATTTTTATACTCTAAATTCAAATACTATCTGCTGAATCATTTGGCTGTATGGAACTCTAAGGGTTTATAGTGATTTCACCGTGTTAGATATCCCATTCTTGTACTCTGTTTTTCTTAGTTTTGCTTTATTTTCCTCCACTTATTAATCATGGATCCATTTATTCACGGTTTTATATTATAAGAAAAACCTGATCATCTGATATTTTTGTCTAATTTTATCTGTATAGGTTTATGGGCATAATGAAATAGACAATGTCATGGACTAGTTCACAGCTCGTAATTCCTGTTTAATGCATATACAGTGAATACATTTTTGAGTTACAAAGAATTTTTATTAGCCCATCTGCCACATTGAAGAGCACAGCTCCCTTTATCAGTAACGACTTCTTTTTATCGATCATGGAAGATGTTAATGCATTTACTATGCAAATATTCATCTGAAAGATTATATGATAGTAAACTAGATGATTTTCTGATTGTGAAAGCCTTCTGGAAAGGGAACTTGTGATATTTCTCTTTTTATCACTATGGCGTTGTACTATGGTATCATTAAACAAAATAAATATAGAATAATATTGAATATAATTCAAACTGAAAACTAAAGTTCAGAGAGATGTGCATATTATATGGTTATCAATTTCATAATATAATAATTTTCAATACTTACTGTTTTCAATGGCAGTTTGGAAACCCACTCTAAATTGCTCCTTTTAATGGACCTCGGAAAACACCTGTGTGTTTCAAGCTACAAGCAGTACCTTTCCTGTAAGAACTTTCCCTCACATCCTTCTTTCTCAAGGTGTACTCAGTAGATCCCGTGGAGAAAAGTAAGTAGTACTGGAATATACAACCTAAAAGAGAGATGATGATAACCTGTGAAGGCATGTAGACAACAGTTTAGGCACCATAGCCATGGTAAACCAGATTTCTAAGTACAAATTTCCTAAGAAAATATATGTTGGTTTCTGGAATGTGGAATCCATGAGAACAATGTAAATGATGAGGACATTTTCTGTGAGGAGTAGCAGGAACACAACGGGAAACATCACAAATAATGTGACCTGGAGTTGGGGAAAACCAGAAAATCAAGGAAAAATGAACTCCTTCCCTGTTGTTTGGTTTGTTACACTCATATTTCATCTTCTCTGATATGGATTGAATCAATAAAGGCCAGAAAGGTGATAGATTAGCAAGAACAATAATTGGATATTGTCATATTAATTTTTTAATGATGATAATGGATCCGTAACAATAACAGAAAATATTCCTTGAGAAAAAAAGGAATCATTACAAACATTGATTTTTCTGATTTGATTTTCAAAATAAATTTCCAAGGTAAATATTTCCAATAATCCACATTTTACAGATGAAGAAACTGAGGGCATAAGTAGCTTTCCCACAATTACAATACCCACGTTCTGGGACTGATTTTGAAACTAGCAGGTGATTTAAAAGAGCACAATCTATACTAACACATGCAATGTTGTTACATGGAAGCACATGATGCTGTCCCATTATTGAAGCATAATGGGAAAATCAACAGCATAAAGCAGAGCAGAGGCGAGGAAATGGGCCCCCTGGACTGGAGCTCCTTGGCCATATGAAGAACTCCACTGAGACAAAGCAGAACATATACTTTTAAATATATGGCCCATGATTTATGTCATCAGTTGATGGGACAATGTCATATTCTTCCACATGACAACATTATATGTATTAGGGGTTGGTGGGAGACCACTACATGGAGTAAACTCTACTAATCATGGACCCATTTATTCATGGTTTTCAGAAAACAAAACAATGAATAGGATTCAAAATACACATGAAAGAGTTTTTGGTTTTAAAAATTCTGTTAAATTCCAGAATCTTCTACTTGTTTGTATTAAGAATCATTATGTCCACACATATTGCCACAGTGGTTAGGAATAGTCAAGCAAATGAATATAAGGGAGTGTTAATATACCCTTGAGGTAAGACAGTGAAGTTATATTACTGGCCTTACCATCTGAAATCAAACTGTCTCTGGTGGTCTTTGCTAAGAGCTATTGAATACAAACGTGTTTGCCAAATAAATAGCTGCATATCAGGTACCAGGGAATGTGTTGATTTTGTCAAGAAATGATACCATATCTGGAAGAGCAGCAATTGAAATTGCCACCTGGTTAAGTGTATGATAATCCACTGTCATCCTCCAAATCTATATGTTTTCTGCACAGGCCAAATAGGAAAATTGAATGGGCATGTGGTGGAAATCACTGCCACTGCTTCTTTCAGGTTCTTGATGGTAGCACTACTCTCTGTAATCCTTCCAGGATTGTGATATTGCTTTCAATTTAATCTTTTGCTAGGGAGAGGCAGTTCTAGGTGATTCAACTTGGCCTTTCCTACCATAATAGCCCCCACTCTACAAGTCAGGTAACCAATGTGAGGATTCTGCCAGTTGCTGATTAAGCCTATTCCATTTATGTATTCTGGACTAATAACCACAGAATAGTTCTAAGGACCCATTGAACCCACTGTGAGATAGGCCTGAACTAAAACAATCTCTCACAATAAACCAATATCAATGCCAAATAGATTGAAGGTATAAAAGATGCATACTAATTTATGTTTGCACTATATTTAACACAACAACAAAAAAGCTTACCCAAAATATCACCAAACCTAACATTGACAAATGCATTGTGGAATGTTCACACAATGAAATAAAATACAGGAATTGGCATAAATTAAATACAATTATGGTAAACAAAAGAGATGAATAGCACCAACATAACATTCTGTGATAGGAGAGACAAAAAGACATAACACATATAATTTAATTTATTTGAATTACAAAATGTGAAAATAAAATGTTCTAATGGAAATCAGGAAAATGGTTATCTTTTGATATGGTATTGACTAAAGGAACCTCTTGGGTTTTAGTACATTTCTTAATCTGGGTGCCAGTTACACAAGTGTTCATGAATTGCAAAAATTCATGAAGCTATCTTTTTAATGAGAACATATTTGAGAAGTTTATTAAACTCAATACAATTTTAAAATCCTCAATCATAAAAGGAAAAAACCAAGGTAATTAAAATTCAAGAGAAAAAAGTGAAATCAGATTTTCACTTGCAGGATTTAGAGATATAGTCTTAAAAATAGCAGGTAGAAATTCCATTATTTAGTCATAAAATAAGACTTATTAACAGTATAATAATTGAAATATGTCAAAAGATTTAGTAAATCTATTCTCTTCTTTTCTCTCCTTTCTTCTCTTCCTTTTCCTCCCATCTTCTCCCCCTCCTCCTCTCCTTTTCTCTCCCCTCATCTCCTCTCTTCACATCTCATCTTCTCCTTTCATTTTAACTTTTATAACTTACTCTGTTCAATTTTTTTTACAAGACTGATTTCATAGTCCACTACTTGGTAGCAGTACACAGTAAACTAGAGGTCTAAAGCAGGGTTTGACAAAATATTTCTGTGAAGGTCATAGAGTGAATATCTTAGACTTTGCATGCCATGAAGTCTCTGTTGCATTTAGGCAACTCTGCCATTCTAAAACTAAATCAGTCATAGTCAATTTGTAAACAAATAACAATGATGTGTTCCAATAAAACATTATTTGCAGAATAGATTTGGCTGAGTGTTCTAACCTCCCTAACTTCTGATCTAAATAATCTAGATCAAGAAATAATTTTTCTGATTTGAGTCTTATGTCTGTGTGTATCTATCTATCTATCTATCCATACATCCATCCATCCATCCATATATATTCAAAAATCCAAAAATATTTCTAAGGATTGACTTGAAATAGAAGGAAAAATTACTGGTAATTAATAATTTCTAAAATTTTAAACCATAGCACTTGTGATAAAACTAATCATATCCTGGTGTTGAATCCTCATTTCCATGACTCCAAGCAGTACCCAATTAAAACTATGCAACACATTTCCAGATTTTCACTATATCCTATAATAAACATCATTATAATTATTTTTATAATAATGTCTGACAGTGTTCTAATGCTTATTTGTGTTTTATATATATATGTATATATATATATATATATACACACACACACTAATTTAATCCTAACAACAACCCTATGACACTAGAGCAATTGGTATTACTTTTTTTTTTCGTGAAGTGGCATGAAGAATTTTACTGCTATGTCAGTAATTTCTAAAAAAGAATCCGAGTTATAAGGGTGAGAGGAGTAAACATGAACTATTTGATCTCTCCCCTGCCATTTTAGCAGGAAAATTGTTGAAGGCATTTGAGAAGATCTCCCAAAACACAGATATTGGATGGGTGGGTGGAGGTCAGCAAAACATGGCCCAAACAGGATCCTCACTCTCTTTCCTCAATCCCAGCTTTTTTTTTTCTCCTCTACCACTGTCTCACAGGACAGGATGCTCAGAAATGGCTTTTTAAAAAGCAAATTAACTTGAAACTAAAGAAACTAATTTGGACATGGTCAGTTTGGGGGCATTTATGAAGAGAAACAGCTTATGAGAAGGAAAAGGAGGCATATAAATGGAACTTAAGTTAGTCCCCAAACAGTTTCAGTGTAAAATTTTTCAGAAACTCTCTCACATTATCATTTCAGTGGAAGCTAGTCTCATCACTTGAGGCAACCAAATGTGCTGAATGCCAGCTTTTCCTTGCAGAATTTGAGCAAAAAATCAGAACCTTCCAGGATGGATACCAGATACAGCCTTTCCAGAATCATTGAAAAGAAAAAACAAAGCTTCCCAAGTAAAATATAGCAAAGCCAGAAAATAAAAATGATTTGTAATTGTGGAGATTTCATAACAAATAAATTGTTTTTTACTTTTTTATAATTATTTTTTAATTTTTAAAGAAGATTTAGATTACATAAATGTTATGTAAAAATATAAGGAATTCCCATATGTCTCACTCCCTCCCCCTCCCACACTTTCCCACATTAACAATATCCTTCATTAGTGTGGTACATTTATTACAATTGATGAAAACATATTGAAGCATTGCTACTAACGAGCAAAGTGTAACCTATAATTTACATTATAGGTTACACTTTGTCCCACACAATTTTGTAAGTTAAGACATAATATACAATGGACTGTATCTGTCACTGCAAAGTCAATGCAGGACAAATCCAATGTCCCAAAAATGCCCCCATATTACACATATTATTCCCTCTTCCATCCCTCAGAACCTCCCCCACCAATGCTGTGACCCTTCAGTGATCCAAAATATCAAAAATGAAGCCAACAAAATAATGAAATACAATTAAAAATAAAATGATATAATAATTTTTAAAATAATAAAAAATTGAAACAATTTGAAATAGTTAAAATTAAAAAATAATTAGAAGTGTCTTTCATCTCTGTAAGATCTATTGTCTTGTATGTACAAAGACATTTTCTTCCATATATTACCCAAGTGTCTTATTTTTTTCATTTTATCTTCAAAGGAGCTTTAGGATACAGAAAAGCCACATAGAGAATTCAAGTGATTTCCATATACCCAATGCCCTCCCCCTTTACCCCTCTCCTTTATTAATAACATTTTAGATGTGAATGGTACATTTGTTACAATTGATGTACAAATATTGAAACATTGCTACTAATAATGTTCAATGGCTTACGTTATGGTTTACATTTTGGATCATACACTTTTATAGGTTTTGACAAAATTTGAAATGGCCTATGTCCATTATTGCAAGACATGCTGAACAATTCCAATGCCTTAAAAATGTCTTATGTTCTATCTATACTATTTTTCTCTTCCTTTCTCTCAGAATTTATGGTAATCACTAAGTTGCAATTTTTGAAGAATAAGATTCATAATTATGTGCAATAATATTGAGGGCATGACATATTGGTCTGTTTTCTTTTTTTAGGCACTACCTATGTTCTTGAGGGATTTTTGTCCCTCTAATTGAGAACACAGCAGGACTCCCTAGGATAGGAGTTTAATATTTTCTTGTTCATCCTGTGGGTATCCACCCGTTGATATGACACACTATGACAAGACAAACCCTTACTTATTCCATAAAAGCCTGCCCCAGGTGCAGCCTATCTATTATATGCCACTATTCCTGACATCATACACCAGTAACCCTCCCCTGCCATATTTGCCAAAAGAACATTTCCAACATTACAGGTTTAACCACAGACCTGCAATTCCCCAGAATTCATCTGCTCCTTCCTCAACCCTCCCCCCATTCCCATTGATAGTCCACACAAACTCCCACCCTACTCCCCCTCACAAACAAGTTCTACTGAACCCAATCATGTCCCTGCACCACTGCCATGCCCATACACTGCCCAACCACATTCTTCCACCTTATCATAGATCTGTCCCTTGTGAGCATTGGCTCACCACCCTCTATTCCCTTTCTGTCTCCTATAAACTTATCTTCCAGGTTCTAACTCTGTGAGTCTGCTCAATTTGCTTAATTCATATCAGTGAGGTCATGGAATATTTGTCCTTCAGTGCCTGGCTTACTTCACTCAAAATAAGGTCTTGAAAATTCACCTATGTTACCCGTGTGTTCATACGCATTCTGTCTTACAGCTGAGTAATATTCCATTGTATGTATATACCACAGTTTGCTTATCCATTCATCTGTTGATGGATATTTGGGTTGCTTCAAACTTTTGGTAATAATAAATAATGCCACCATGAACACTGGTGTGCATATATCTGTTCATGTTCCTGCTTTCAATTCTTCTGGGTATATACCCAGCAGTGGGATTGTTAGATCATATGGCAGTTCTGTAGTTACCTTTCTTAGGAACCTCCAAACTGTCCTGCAAAATGGCTTTACCATTCTACATTCCTACCAGAGGTGGATAAGAGTTCCTTTTCCTCCACATCCTCTCCAACACTTGTAGTCCTGTTTTTTTAGTAGCCACCAGTCTAATGGGTATAAGTTGATATCTCATTGTAGATTTCATTTGCATTTCCATAATAGCTTGTGATATTGAACATCTTTTCATGTCCTTTTTAGCTATTTGTATTTCTTCTTTGGAGAAGTGTCTATTCAAATATTTTGCCCATTTTTAAAATGGGTTGCTTGTCTTTTTTTTTTTTTTGAGATGGAGGATTTCATTATATATGCTGTATATTAAACTCTTTTGGGATAGTTGGTTACCAAATATATTTAATGCTAAGTTACAACTGATGTTTATGTACCACAGAATTTATTCTTTTTTTTTATATTTGATCATGTGTATATTGTATATGCATGTCTTTCTTACATGACCCAGAGCTGAATTGTCTCTTCTTTCCAAATTCCATACATATAAATGCAACCGAGTACTACACTCATATAATACCTACTAGTACTTTGACCATTTTTAACCAGGAGCACTAACACCAACACATATATTAACTACTACATCTACTACCACAATTGTCCTATTACAACCAGAAAATTACAAATTTTAATGTTTATTTAGCCATCTTAAAATATCATGTACAGTAATCCATTCAAACTATTATTTATGTTTGGAAATAATATAAATACATTGTATAGTAATCTCCAATTTACAGTATTAAGTTGTGGACTCACTCTTAGTAAGACTGAGATTTCCCATGGTTGGAATGATTATCAAACATTCCATTACTTGGATCTCATTCTCCTAAGGAATTCCTGGCACTTGGACAAGTTGTCCTTCAGTGCATCTTTCATAGATTCATTCCATATACTGAAGATGAAAGATTTCAAGAGAGGTGTGATGATACCGGAGAGGATAGAGAAGATCTTGTTGAAATTCTGTGAGGAACAGACATAAACAAAGATGGAGATCCCATAACCCATGGAGACCACAGTGAAGTGAGAGGCACAAGTGGTGAAGGCTTTGCCTTGTCCTTATCCTGAGGGTATCTTCAGAATGGTGGAGATGATATGAACATAGGAGACCACTGTGAGCGAGAAGGAGCTGATGAGCAGGACAAGGGAACTGAGGAAATCCATGAACTCAATGACAAGGATCTCAGCACAGGCCAAATGGAGGAGGAGAACACTGCCACAGAAAAAGTGATCAATTTCATTAGGGTCACAATATGGCAGTACCAGGAGAGGATGACAAGTCAGACAAGAGTGAGCTAGTCATAATTGTAGGGTACTGAAGGGGATTGCAGATGGCTACATAGCTGTCATAGGACATGACAGCAAAAAGGATAAACTCAGTGCATCTGGAGAGGAAGTAGAAATAGGCCTCCATGAAACATTCACTAAAAGAGATTTTATTCTTTTCTGACAGGAATCCTGCCAGCATCTTGGAACACCACAAGTCATGGTTAATATTTCACTGAAAGATAGGTTGCTGAGGAAGAAATACATGGGTGAGTGGAGACTGTAATCCACAAAGATCAATGTAATGATGAGGGTGTTTCCAAGGACAGTCACCAAATAAGCCAATAAAAAAATTAAGAATATGATACCCCTGAGTGCTCCAGTGGTAGGTATCCCAATAAGAATAATTTCTGTCTCCATGGTACAATTCCCTGTCTCCATGCTGGGTAGGGAATCTCTTCTCTTAAGAGAACCAAGAAAGAGAAATAAGCCTAATTCATCATTCATTAAAATAGAATTTTCTAAGATAAATGAAGTTGGGAAATTTTATTCCTTCTATAAGTTACATGATTGAAAAATATAATATGGTCATATTTAATTTTTCTTATAACTTCCAGACAAGAATATATGAATAGCAATGTTTTCAATAAAGATATGTAAAAATCAATTTACCTAACAGATATTTTAACCCCCACACCCTTATTTTTTATCACAAATGTAAAAAGGTAATAAGTACGATATACTTATTTCATATACACACACACATAAACACACACATAGACATATCGATAGGTACACATATATATGTCAGAATTTGGTTAGGATGGAATAAAAGCAATGAATATATTTTTATTAATTATTATTTAATTTTGTAATTGATAATACTTTAAAATGAACTGATCTGCATTAAATATTTCAGATATTACCCAGTTAACACAAGGCTCCAATTAAATCTATAAGGCACAGTTTAATTGTGTGCTGCAGCTCCATGATTCACTATTTAGAGTGAACACTACACTGCAAAAAATGCTGGTTGCTGGAATGTAGAAATCAAATTAATTCACTTTTCATCTTTTAGATTCCATAATTGGTCCCCTATATAGAATTTAAGGTTCACTAATATTTTCTTTATTTTTTATTGTAGTCAATGGAAGTTAATCTATTATGGTAGAACTTTTAAGTGACAAATTAATAAATAAGTAAAGGGAAAAGATATCTCTAATTTAAATAATTAGAGATTTGTGGGAACCGATTCTAGAACAAACTACTAGCATTTTACTGATGCTTTGGAATGTCTCCACAAATGTGTGTAGGGGCATCAGGCATTGATTTATAGCCTTAACCAGAAATGTCTGTGACAACACTCCTCTACATATAAGTTAATGCAAGAATTGTCCTCACTTTATGTAATTAAAATAGATTGGTAGAGTACTCAGAGAAAACTCCAAATTTGAAGGTGACATTAATAGATTTGTCATTTTAAATGAAAATTTTAACAATAGAATGTGATTTTAAGAGGAGAGGAAAACATCAAATGAGATCCTCAAACCAAAGACAATAGAGGAAAATCAATAAGAAAGTTTCTCAAAAGTAAAGGAAACAAAAGTAAGGGCAAATAATTTCCAGAATAATGAATCACACAATTAAAACCAATGTATCAATATTATTTGAAAAAACAATAATAGCTATCTCTAACTTTTAGAATGAAACAAAAACAAAATTTTAGTGCATGCAATTTGCATGAAACATGTAAATATAATGTATTAAAAAGTGGAAAAGCATTATTGTATATATCAGTGGATTTTAAAAAATATATAGGAGGAAAAACAAAAAATGAGACAAAAAATAAATTGAAAAAGTATATAAGAAGAAAAGTAGATGTTGCAATAAGAATAATAGACACATTAGAAATTGAGGCAAAAAAGAAGACAAAGAGGTTATATGTATATTATTGTATACTAAATTTCAGAAGACAGAAATTAAGTATATATTATTGAAAAATAAATTTCAGAAGACAAAGAGGTAAAGCATATATTACTGAATAGCAAATTTCCAGTGAACATACAAATATCTGAATTTATGTGTAAGTGGGATTATACCATGATTCTCAAGGAAGATAATAAAATACAGGAAGTAATAAATAATAATGAAATAAAATAATTTAGCATACTCCATTTTTATTGATCGATAGAGCAGAAAGTGAACAGTATTAAGGACAAAATTAATATTATAAATGAACTGAGCATTTCTAATTAAATTATGGAATATATAGCATGCTAAGGGTGAACATATATAGAGAAAGATTCTATTTGAAACCAATACCTCAAAATTCAAATTTATTCAAAACTTATTTGTATATATAACATACAAGTATCAGTATGATTTTTATTTTTGAAATAGGTAAAAATAAAGAAAATGAAATATTATAAAATAATGTTTTTTAAAAATCTATCAACTTTGATAACATACTATTAAAATATAGCAACTTAGGGGCAAATTCCCCCAAAATTATAAGGATATATTTAATATTTTGTTTTATTTTATTAGAATTTGAAAGAAGTAAAATTTCAACTTACATAAAATGACACATTGATATGCAAACATATAGATGTCAGATTTCGGTTAGGATGGAATAAAAGCAATGAATATATTTTTTATTAATTATTATTTAATTTTGTAATTGATAATACTTTAAAATGAACTGATCTGCATTAAATATTTCAGATATTATCCAATTAACACAAGGCTCCAATTAAATCTACAAGGCACAGTTTAATTTTGTGCTGCAGCTATACCTCCATGTTCAACGATTTAGAGTGAACACTACAGTACACTTCCAGAGAAGCATACCCTGCCTAAGGAAGCTGGATTAGGAGACTGTGACCATGGAGGATATGTAAGAATATGTAAAATGGAAAGACACGATCAGGCTTTCAAATATTGTTATGCTCTCAAAAGTGTTACTACTATAATACTTCATTGTGTTGCTCAGGAGTTTAGGAAGGGGGATGAAGAGAGAAATAGATGAGTTAGAGCTAGAGCTAGAGCTAGCTGGGGGGCAGTGGTGGTGGAGAGAGAGAGAGAGAGAGAGAGAAAAACTGATTGATTATTCAGGGAAGAAACAGAATTAAAACTGTAGGCTTAATGTCTTTGAATGTTGGTTAAAGAAAGAAGTGAAAAGGATCAATGATGACTATAGAAACTAAAGTGTTGATGTTATGAAACAAAATTTTCTGAGACTCTGTGTGTTATTAAATTGTTAATATAATTTCCTTAAGGCTTATTTAAACTTAATATTTAAATAAATCTATTAGATTGGATAAGACTATTCCTAATATCTGTTCTTCAATGAATTCTCAGACATTGAATATGGGTCAAGGCCATCTTTTGTTCAGGCCTAACATCTCGATATATTTTAGTAAATATTCCTTGTAGGTTTCCAGTCTTATTTTCTAGGACATTCAACTTTTTCCTTAACAATCCCAAACCTTGCTTGACAACGTGTTTCCCATGCCCAGTATAAGGTCCTTCGCTGAGGAAAAAGGAAGAGAATGTCCTGACTTTGATCCATTTTTCTCTCCTTTGGAATGAGACTTCAGAGCTGAGAAGATGGTGTTTGCACAGGAACTGTGGAGCCCAGATCCCTTTCTAGGTTGGACTACTGTCAAATTTCCACAGGAAATTTCCACAGCATGAACCTAGAAGAAAGGATCACTGAGACCAGCAAGACTTTAAAATCAGGCCGAACTCCTCTGAAATTGTTTCTTCTCACTCTTTAAATTTTCTTTGTAAACTCATTAATGACTATTCCATAGAATACAAATACATGTAAAAACTTTATTTCCCAGGAGACTTTTTAAAAACACTTGGCTAAGGAACTTCAAATAATTTGAACAACATTTTTTTTAACTATCTATACAGCCACAGACAAAATTCATGAACACTCAAATATGTATGTTTGTATGTATGTATGTGTAATCTATAATAATGTAGGACCTAAGAGCTTCAGCTAGTTGCCCTTCAGTGTTGGAGAGACTTGAACTAAATACTGTTCATTTTCAGGGGTTAACTTTAATGAATGTAAAAGATTATTTCATAAACAGAAATATATGAATGTGAAGTCAGGAAATATCAGATAAGTAGGTATGCAAATAGCAGAACTATATAAAATAAAACTTTGAGAAAACCTTACTCATAATGTTAAAATTTTAATTGTTTTAATTATTTAGCAATTACAAGTAAATTTCATATGCATACACATTTTAATTATTAATAATAATTGTGTAGATTTGTATTCCCTGCTTTAAACCTTGATATTAGTGAAGACTAATTATTTAGTGCCTTTTAATGATAAAAATAATATACATTTCAATATAATCAATATTATGAATAAATAAATTAGTTTTATGTTCAATTGAAATCAGCAAAATTATAATTACTGTACATTAAAAGAAAATTTTTGTTGAATATGTGGCCCAGCTTGACAAATGGACTCTTGATTTATTCCCCCTTATTTCCCTTATTATATCACTCCCCATTCCTCATTAGAAATTCTCAAATATTATGCTAGAGCTTTACTTCTCATAGGGTGTTTCCAAATATACCAGTGCCCACAAATGTCATTGTGAGTTTCCTGATATAAGCAGTTTTGTTGAGACCAAGTTTTCCAATATTATTCTACAGTCCACATTACTCATCAGAAGTTCCTTGATATTATTACCTAGACCCCCTACTCATCATAATAAACTTTCCAGTAATACACAGCACCACCCTCCTCATAAGAACGTTATTATTATTCTGGGATCATTGTTCCTTATCAGAACCATTCCATATTATATGTGATCCAAATCCTCATTTCCCATTATAATACTAGGGACTCCATTTCCCCAGGATGTTCTAAATATTAAACCAGTGCCCCATTCCTCTTCAGAATCTCCCCAAAAGTACATCAGTGCCCTGATTCCTCATCAGAGATTCCCCAATATTATAGTACTGCTTCTAATCCCAGCGGAACTTCACTACTATCATACCAATGCCCCTTATCCTATAAGAATTCCCATTACTATTATCCTTATCAGATGTTTTCCCATATTATACTATTGTTCCCATTCTCCATCAAAATTTCCCAATATTACAGTTGTGCCTGTATTACTCTATAGGACATTACTAACATTACTAATAATATACCAATAACCCCATTCCTCAAATATGTATCCCACTGCTGCCATTCCTTCTCAAAAATTTCCCAATATTATGCTAGTGTCTGCATTGCTCTTTGACACATTCTTAATAATATATCAGTGTTTCTTTCCCTCATTATAAATGTCTATATATGATTCCAATTGCTCCAAGTTTCCTCAGATGTTTCCCTGTATTATTCCACTGCAACAAATTTCATAGGATATTTGTGAATATGTTTTCAGGTCAGTTTCCCAATAAAACTCCAGTACTCCCATTCATCTTCAGAATTCCTAATATTCTTTCCTCATCTACCATTCCCCTCATTTTATACTATTGTCTTCCTTCATCAGCAGTAGTTTCTGAATATAACTGTAGTGCTTCCATTCCTCATTGGAATTTTCACAACATATTTCATTATCAGAAATTCCTCTTTATAATACAGTTAAATGAATTCCTCATTGGAAATTTCTCAGTATTATATATGGCCTCATTGTTCATCATATGTTTTCCAGTATTTTTCCACTGCCTCCTTGATCAACCGAAGTTCTTCATATGAAATTAGTACACATATTCCTCTTCAGATATTTCTTAATATTATACCAGTGACTTCTTTGTCATCAGAATATTTTCCATAATACTCTAATGCTTCCATTCCTCTTCAGAAGATTGCCAATATTATACAGACAACTCCCATTCTTTACCAAATTTTCTCCATATTATACCTGTTCTGTTAGTCTGCATTAAAACTTTTCTGAACTCTCAAACCCAGTCAGAATTATACAATTGTCACACCATTACATCAATTTCTCATCAGAAGTTTTATCATATTTACCATTCCCCAGATACTCCTGATATGTTTCTCCACATTAAGGCAAACCACCATTCCTTGATAGAAGATTCCAAATATTATACTGGTGCCCCCATTTCCTTAAGATTTTTGTCCATATGATACCAGTGTTCTTATTCATCTTCAGAAGCTTTTCAATATATCATCTGTTTCCTCATGATCATCAGAATTTTCTCATATTTTACCAGTAGCACCATTTCTTTGGGAAACTTCTTATTGGAAATTTCCCAATACTATATGAATGCCCACATTCCTCATCAGATGTTTCTCTATTTGTAAACAGTTCCATATTCCTCTTCAAAATCTGTCCAATATTACACTATTTCACTTTCCTCCATCACAAGTTAACCCACATGATATCAGTGCTTCCATTCCACTTCAAATTTTCCCTATATTTTACCAGTGCTCCCATTCATCAATATATTTATCCATATGATACCAGTGAATAAATTCTCATTGAAAGTCTTAACAAATGATACCAGAGTTTACATTCCTAATAAAGTTTTCTGTTATAAAAGGAAACCTTTGTTCTTCAGAATTTTCCTAATATTACACCAGGTTGTCCATTCATCATAAGAATTTTTCTCACCACATAATTGCCATATTTTCATCAGATGTTTTTCAGTGTTTTGACAGTCTCCATCCTTATTAAGTTTTTCCATAATGTTAAAAGATTATTGTGATCTTCCTTCTTTTCAGTATAACCATTATTTTCAGATGATTTGCCATGTTATACCTTTGTCTGATATGGAAGTTTCCTAATACTGTTTCAGTGACCTGATTCATAATAAGGAGTTTCCCTGTATTATATCAGTATCTCAATTTGCCAATTGAAATTTTACAGTATTATATGTTCTCCTTCTTTATTAGAAATTTCAGAATATTCCCCATATGTTACCAGTATCACCATTTTTCTTCAGAAGTTTCCTCATACTATACCAGTGCCTGTATTCCTCATAGAATTTTCCCAAAGTTACCATCCCCATTCCATTCCTCATATCCCATATCTCATCAGGCATTTTTTCATCAGAAGTTTCCCAATATTCATCATGAATTACCAAATACTAAAATGCACCTCCTATCTTCATGGAATCTGTTCTATTATTGTGCCAGTTTCCCCCAATTTTCACAAGAAGTTATACAACATTATACAAGTGTTCCCATGTCTTATTAAAATTGCCCAAGGTTATATTAATTCTGCCATTTATTTTTCAGGATTCACTATATTATGTCAGTACTCTAAATCCTCACCATGAATTTCCCAATATTATATTGATGCCTTCCTTCCTTTTCAGAATTTCATCAATATGATACCATTACCTCATCATTAGTAGTTTCTCCTTTAAGTAATGGTGTTCCATTCATTTTCAAAAGCCCCAATATTTATATCAGGTCCTCAAATCCCATTTTTCTGTTCTTTAATTTTTGTGAATTTGAAATAAACTTGTTTATAAAAAAATCAAATCCTCATTATATTTTCATATTATACAAAATCACAAATTGTTGATTCAAGGATTGACTCTATTATAACACTGTGACTACTGCTTATTTGAAAATTCATGGAGATTCACACAATAACTGAGAGAATATTGATTTCCTATCCTGTAGCACTCTGCCACATTCCCTAATGGAACAGCAACAGTCCCCTAGGTGCAGGGGCAATGACTGGCAAAGGAAGATGATCCATTGATGGGCCCTTGATATTGATAACTATGCTTGTGAACCTTTGCTCTTGAAATTGAAACTTAGACTAGTGTGTGCGGTGCCTAAGAGTTGCCTCCTGAGAGCCTCCTTGTTGCTTATATGTGGCCCCTTTCTAAGCAAAACTCAGCATATAAATGCATTACCTTCCCTCCAGCATGGTACATGACTCCCAGGGATGAGACTCCCTGGCACTGAGGGATTACTACCAAGCACCAACTAGCAAAGCACCTAGAAAAAGACCTCAAAAAGGGGGGGCAGGGAAATTAAAGACCAATGTGTTTATATGGCTAAGAAACTTCAAAGTGAGTTGGGAAGTCATACCAGAGGTAATGCTTAAGCACATCTCAGCAGGATCTCATAGACTGTAAAAGTGGATACTATCCCAAACAGTGGGGCTCCTGATGGCTCTGGAGACACCCAGATCTTATGGTCAGGTCAGATAGCTCTGGAGTTTGGTACCTTGCCAGTGGGCCCTACTTTAGAATTTGTGCTTCTCAGAGTGACAGAGTTGGACTTAATTAAGGCTTCCCTACATATGACTCATATGTCCATTCTATTTAAACCTATACTTGGTGCTGGAGTCTGTAGGTGTACATCCCAGAGAATGGAATCTTTGGGATATCCATTTGTCAGCTGGGCCCTGAGCCTCAGTGGAGTTGCAATGCTTATTCTTCAGCTCATTGGACTAACCCAGGACAACTAACAAAGAGGTGAGGATTGACAACCACCATACCAAGGAAATGAGAGAGCTGACAACTGCATGCAAGACAGTCCCATCCATCGCCTGTATGGGATCAAAGCCCCCTCTCAATTAGAGAATTCCCCAGAATTCTCAGGACTGGGGAATAAACTATGGACTAGAGTAGACTTACTGGTATTCTACTATAGACTTATTGTGATTATAGCAATGGAAGAAATTTCAACATTGATGTGGAGGCAGTGGCCACTGGAGGCTCTGGGGCCAGGGAGAGGGAAAACAGGTGTATTATGGGGGCTGTTTTGGGACTTGGGAATCATCCTGAAAGATGTTGCAATGACAGAAATAAGCCATTTTATATCTTCTTATAACCAGCAGAATTGTGTGGGAGAGAGTGTAAACTAAAATGTGAACTATGGTCCATGCTCAGTGGAAATGCCCCAAGATGTATTTATCAATTGCAATGAATGTGTCACACTAATAAAGGATGCTGTTTGCGTGGGAGGGTGTGGGAGGTGTGGGGAATAGAGCATATAGGAATCCCTGTATTTTTTTGTGTAACGTTTATGTAATCTAAGTATCTTTAAAAAAATTAAAAAATATATTAAAAATAAGAAAATTCACTATATTATAACAATACTTACATTCCTCACCAGAAATTTGCTAATATTATACTTGTGCTCTCATTCCCATTGGAAATTTCCCAATATTATTCATTCTTCTTATCCCTCATCCAAAAATTACAAATATTACATCAATATCCTGAATCCTCATCAGAAATATCTACCTCTTATGTAAGTGTACACTTTCCTTTGTGGAAGCTTCTCAATATTATGCTATTGAACCTATTCTTAATAGAGAGATTTCCAATATTTTACCAGTACAACTTCTCCATAAAATATGACCACTATTATACCCAGATCTCCATTCCTCATTGGACAGTCCTCACTCCATCTTCCCACATTAGAATTGTCCCAATATTATATTGGCTATGCTTTCCTAGAAGATTTCTCATGATATAACAGTACCACAATTCTTCATTTAAATTTCCCAAATATTGTACATTCATTCCTCTTACACAATTTAATAGTGTTATACAATTATTCCCATTCCACAATATGTCTCTCTTTTTTATACCAAAGATTCACTAAACTTCAGAATTTCCCCCAATTATGTCAGTGTCTCCATTTCTCATCAGGAGTTTTCCCATATTTTACTAGAGCCCACATTCCTCATTGTAAATACCCTGGATGGGACCATAAGTTATGTGGCCACAAACATGGAAGTCATTAAATAATGACAAACCAATTGGAGTCGAGTATATTTCCAATATTCTAAATACCCTGAATGAATTGAACATTTTTGAAAAACTGAGAAGATATGTATTTAAATAGGCATGTGTTTTTCTGCTTACGAGTTCATCTATGCTTACTACCCTGCCTTAATTTTATATAATGTTACCATAAGTAGACGTCTAAACATTAGAGATCCTTTCAAATCAGTAAATAAATTAAACTTCACAAGCAGCATACACATTTAACCAATTTCACCCCATTATTAATATTTGTACTCTTATGGGATTTTGCTCATTAAAAGTTTGAGTCCCAGGAATAAATTCCTAGAAACTTCCCAGAGTTTGCAGATGAACAATAGGAAATTTATTCTTGATTCAGACTCATATTTTTAACTGATCCCTTGTGGTTCACTGAGATACAGTCTCCATTTTGTACAGAAAACTCAATAGCCAGGAACTACCAGGCATAAATACACAAAATACATATACACTCAGGCAAAGACACATGTTATCTCATTTCAATAACGATACAGCTAAAATATAGAAGCAATGTTGCAGATGGTATAATTACATTCAGTGGCTGTGGCCAAGGTCCCCAAGATCACACTCTGGTTTTCATGTATAGAAGGACTCACAGAGCTCAGAAAAACTGTTATACTCATAGTTATGGTTTATTACAGTGAAAGGATAAAACTCAAGATTAGTAATGGCAAAATGTGCAAGGAATGAAGTCCAGAAGAAAGAAGGTGCACATTATCAGTTTTCCTTTCCCAGTGCATTTGCATGGATGAATTTAATTTATCCAGTAACAATGCTAAATATCAACACATTGAAGTGGGGCCAATCAGGGAAGCCCACATGAAACTGGATGTACAATAATTTTACCGGGGATTAGTCAAATATAACTAATATGACTTACCTTAGATATTCATGCTCCACTCCCCCAAACTGATGTGGTGTGATCCAAAAGCTCCAGGAATACAAAAACAAGTATTCACAGCAATCACTTGGCTGTTATAGACTACATGGAGTGGCCCAAATTCTCAGGTATA